>JAOTRO020000005.1:740185-753501 GCA_028566515.2 Pyracantha coccinea | reverse complement strand
GTGAAAACACTTACTTCGTCGTAGTAACTGGCTCCGCTTTCATGTTTGCTTACGGCCTTTAATAGTTCTTGATGCCATTTATTCAAACTTAGATGAAGATGTTTTTTCCATCTTGAAGAATAACTTTCGTGGTTTCGGGAATTCAGTGGAGTGGTGCCTTCGTAGAATTCATAGTACTTTTTGGACGTACAAGTCCAAACACCTTCACTTGTTTGAGAACTCCCCCTCACACTATCTTCTGAGACTCGTCTATAAGCCCTGCAAAGAGCTTCATCTTCTTTTCGAGTCCAAGCCTTACCTTTCATTGCAGATGCGGCCATTTGAAAATTATTGAAAAAATTGAAGGAAAGATTATTGGAAGAGGTAAGATAATAGAATGTGACGAATTGAAATAAAATGAAGTAAGATAGTATGGAATGGTGGAAATTATGTGAGAAACGGTGTAGGAATGCCTTAGGTATTTATAAGAAAAAATGGAAAATTTTCTTTTAAAAAAAATTAAATTTCAAATCCAATGGTCATCTATTGCTAGCTGACGTCAGGTAGTCATTGGGGTTCAAAAAATGAACCGCCCCAGGGAGAGCTGGCTGACTCATTTGGGCCAGCCGGTTAGCCTGATTTGGTGTTTTTGGCCTAGCCTTCGGTTGGAGACGATTTTCATGTCATTTTGAATTATTTTTAGCCCTATGATGGCCTTAGCATCTTGTCCAATCTCATGAAATTCACCTCGTTATCATCAATGAGCCATCACATCTTCACCCATAATGAATTCGTCTTGAGCCTATCAGGTGCCCGCCATGTGTTGCGTAATCGTGTATGACACCCAATCCAAGTACATTAGCTAGCAAACCCACGTGTCGAGTATGCGTGTATGACACCCAATCCAAGTACATTAGCTGGCGAACCGACATGTCGGGCGAATAGGAGCCGGCCAAAATAGGCAAAAAGCGAAAATCTCAGCCACGTGGGCTCCACATGGTTTGTCAGTTATCTGTTGGGTTTGGTGGTTGAGTCTCCTTAACCGCCCCACGTGTCAAAATCCAAACACATCTGAATTTGTGACCACAGACCACCCTATCCATCTTTTTTATTCGTAGGCCTTGTTACTGTTTCTTAATTTACTTTTATTACTTTTTTTTTAGTTTGTGCGTTTTTGTCCACCCAAAAAAGAAAAAAAAGAAAAAAAAGAAAACTGCACAGACCCAAAAAATTGACGTGGAAGATGTGGGAGAAAGTAAGAGAGACCATCTCGAATATTTTTTTATAGATAATGCTAAAAAGATTAAATTCATAGATAAAATTTGAAAATTATATGACATAAAAATTGATAATTAGTTTATTACTTAAGCGTTGGTATATGTGCTCATTTGGCTTACCAATTCCTATTGGTGACACATCATTTAATTTTCAAATTTAATCTTCGTGGTATTATCTTTTGTTTTAACAATGCCCTACTCCTCAAGAATAAATACGTATTTTGACTCAAAATTTTTCGTGTACGAATCACTGAGTTTTTTGATCATCTGTGAAAAAAATGAATGAATACCAAGGTCATTTAGTCAATCTCTTATAGCAAAATACATAGACAGTTCGTAATGCTTTACCAATTTTGTTTTTCTGTTTTTACACAATTCAATGACTAATAGTCCTTAATTTAATTGATTTTTTGCAGAGGTGATCTTTATAAAATAATTATTATATAAACGTTGTCTGATCATAAACACAAAGTTTTATGAATCAAGAACAAATAATTTTGAGTAAGAACTTTCATCTATTTTTTTAGTATCCAAGTATTATTCATATTTTTTTTTTCTAATTACAAGTTAAACAACAATTAGTGGAGGAATAGTATTTATGCCCACATAGATTGTAAGGTTTTTCTTATTTTCATTTTCTTCATGAGGTAAGAGATAACTATTACAATTTGGAGAAATAATGCCCAATTATATTCTCAAAGAATAATTGAAGGGATGCATTTTCATTTGGAATTGGCATTTAAATCCCAAGGCAAGATGACGTCCATCATAAGTGAATCAGAAGGAGGTGAAATGCAACACCACGAAAGAAAGAAGTGGAATTTGTGGAATCGATCCCTCGTAGGATATTCAAAATCAAACACCCTATATTTATCTAATACTATCGTATGTCATCACACTTTATGTGTGAACATTTAAAAAAAAAAAAGAAAAAAAAAGAAAGAGAGATTGAGAGAACGACTGAATGTGGGAGTAGGAAGAGAGGCTTTTTTTTTTCTTTCGATTTTTAGAATTTGATACATGATAAAATCACCTGCACTTGTGTTTAAATAAAAATAAATAAAATTTTGTTTTGTGAAAATATGTTACTGCTCTTTATTTTTATTTTTTATTTTGTGATAGAAGATTAAATAGTTTTTTCATCTTCTTTTGATAGACCAAGAAGATTATATAATAGTAGGCAGTTTAGATTATTGTTTGTTTATTTGTCAACTATAGAGGAGAAAGATGAGCATTTAAATGTGTTACTTTTTTTTTATTTAACAAAATGTGGTAGACTTTTTTCAAAGCAAAAACTAGTTGTTTTCATCTTAGTCGGAAATTTTTAAAGAATAAATAGTTGAAAAATGAAAACTTTCTTATCCCTACCTCTCAAGTTTCGGGAAGGGCCCAAAAAAATCACGCCTTGAAAACGAAAGCCAGCAAAAAGCATGCCTAATTAACCGTATAAAAAAGTCTTTAGCCAGAACTCGGAAGAGAAAACCCGTTCCCCACCATAAAACAGAGCGAGCCAGAAAAAAGCTAAAGCAGAAATAAGCAGCTCTTTTGGCAAAAGCACTTTGAACTCGCGTGAGTCACGAGAGTCCTATCGGGGGGAAGAAGAAAAGCAGGCTCACAAGAAAGAGGGGAGAGGTGGGGAAATGGAGAAGAAAAGTGGAAGTGGGAGTGGTGGTGGGCAGGTGGTGGACGGTTCAAATATAATGAAGTTGGTTGGGAACGAGGAGGTGTTTAGTAACTTTGTGGAGAATAAGTTTCAGGAGCTCGACAGGGACAGAGACGGCCACCTCTCTCTGAACGAGCTCCACCCTGCCGTCGCCGATATCGGCCTTGCTCTTGGCTTGCCGGCTCAGGGTTCGTCCCCCGACTCCGATCACATATATTCTGAGGTACTAAGTTTTTCCTCTTCCCGATTCTTCTTCCACTTGTTGAAAGATCTCGTGTTCTGCAGCTGATTATCAATTGGTTTTGAGTTGGACGCGGGAAACCTAACGTGGCGTGTTAGATTGTCGCGCGTATTATCCTCAATAAAAGTCCATTTGGTTTAAGAAAAATGATTTTTGCTCTGTTTTTTTTTTCTGCAACTTGTAATTAGGATGTGCGGAAATCATTTTCTTAATTTAAAAAGATTTGGTATTCTCGACTGATTCCCTATCGATTTTGTGTTAAATAATTCTAATTCTAACATGTTATATGCTACTCGTTCTCCCACGTTGCCACGCACAGCGATCATCTGTTGCTTATATTCACTACCATTTTTGTTTTCTTTATTTGCTTGTAAATATATAACTAATGTTTTCTTCTCAAACTCATATTTGTACGCCAACATGGCTAACTGCTTTCTCATCAAATTAGTGGCTTTTGGAAGAAGCACAATATATGTGCTTCTTGCAAACAAGAACTTCAAGTTCTTTTTCAGATTTCACTTGAATTTTTTTTCAAAAGTTAGTTTAAGAACATTTTCACCGAAAATGCTTTCAGTCATTTAAAAAGCAATTTCAAACGAGCTTGGTTGGGAAACTTGTAATTAACAAGTAAGGCTATGCATTATAAATGGTTCAAATTCACAATCTGACTACACAATATGAAACGGTGTGATATAGTAATTATGTAGAAATGTTGTTTGATGGAACAATACTTGACAAAATTGTAATTGCAATACCATTTTCTTTGATTTTGTGTTGAATTGCTGTATAATTATGTTGGTGTTGATTATTGATTGAATGATGTTTTCTTCGATTTTGTGCTGAATTAAACAGATTATAGTTAATTCTTGGCAGGATTGCCTTCTGTATTGTCTAGTGACTCTAATATTTACTAATCGTTTATTATGGCCAGGCTATTCTCTACTAATCTACTAAATTTTCAAATCAAATTTAGACTTGTAATATGGAATGCTGCAATCTAAATAAGATAAAAATGCTACGTATGATCTTGACTTTCGAGCTTTTGATTGCGTGGTTTTGGTATTATCAAATTTGTTGCGTCTATTTTTAATGTTTAAAATGAGAGATTGTTGTTCTTTGCTTTGTTTGGTCTATTTGTTTACTGGGATTTCCATTTCTAGATAACCCCAGAAGAATCCAACCGATGACCTAGCATTGTTGGTCTTATTATGCTGAGAGGGATCTGGTGACGAACTATGTCGAAACTTAATATTATTCAAGAAGATTTAGCGTGACGAAAGCTGTAATATTATGCCATAATGTTGTATGATGGGGCCGGTGCCTGCCTAAATTTCCAAAAGGCAGTGGTTTTGTGGGGAAGGGAGTAGAAGTCAAAAAGCTTTCTTTGAGGGGCTTGCTTTTGAACAAAGTAACAACCTTACCTAATCATCTCATAATGTTGCTGCACTTTATATTAGTACAAGTACATGACATCTTACTAAAGTAATGCCACCGCTGTTAAGCGCGTGGAATAATTGAGGAATCGGAATAATTCTAAAGCCAATACAATGCTACATCGCGAAGAAGCTTTCGGTTAAAGTAATAGTTAACATCTTAGGGTTGGCAAGTAGAGATCAAATTGGAAATAAACTTTTGAGAGTATAATCCTACTTTGGAAATTGAGAGTATGCCTCTGCACATGTTGGTCCAATGGTCACAGGTGCACTCATGTCCACGTGTTTGACTTGAGTGATGTCCATACTAGAAAACTTATTGGTAGATTGTATACATGCACTGAGCAAAACCAGTTAAACCAGATTTCTTTGGACAACCTTAACTGTTTTGTTCCAATGTTCTTAGGTACTGAATGAATTCACTCATGGGAAACAACAAAAAGTGAGCAAGACTGAGTTCAAAGAGGTTCTTTCGGATATTCTACTAGGCATGGCTGCTGGGTTGAAGCGAGACCCTATTGTAATCCTCCGTATTGATGGGGAAGACCTCCTAGAATTCATCGATGGGCCAACTTTTGAATCAGAGATGGTGGCTACTTATTCTGAGATAAAGTCAGCTGATGGAACCCTCCGTGACTGTATAATCAAAGCTTTGAAAAAACTCACGGTTGAACAAGGGATGCCCCCTTCATCAGATTCTTGGGTAGCTGGCCTTCTCTAATTAAGATTTTTCCATACTATCAGTTCGTCGTACAAATTTACATGTTGCATTGAACATTTTCATTCTTGACGGCTTTTTTCCCCTCTTTTTCTCTTTGTTGGTTACTTTCGTTCTTAGGTTGTGAGCAACATTGTGGAACCTGCTCTGGAATCATGCACTGGCCATGATTTGGACAAGCCGGTCTCTCAAGAAACATTCTTAGCAGAATTCAAGAAAGTAGCAGAGTCTGTGGCTCATCGTCTTCAGGAGCAGCCTGTGATTGTAGCTCACAGTGAAAATGACTTTGATGGAAGTGACATCAAGAGACTGTTGTCCAACAAGTTTGAATTAGACAAAGTTTGCCTCGTAAAAATCCCTTGTCTTTTTGTCCCTGACCAATTATACTCATAAATGTTGTTAGAATCTTTCCTCTTAAGTATGTCCTAGTTCGCTTACAGTGCCCTGACTCACTGGGATTGCTTATTACAATCTGTTGTAAAATGCAGACACTGAATGCAGCTACTGAAACTGTTCCGAGAGACCGCAGTGGGAAATTATCCAAGGAATATTTGCGTGTGGCGCTGGAAGCAGTAGGTCCAACAGCTGGTCTGCCACCACTTGGTGCGGTTGAGCAGGTTCTCTTTAAATAGCGTACCATCTTTATATTCGATTTTAAACTCAAGACAGCTTCTTCCTTCAGCGCTTCCCGAACTTGATCGTTTATACCTTCAGCTGATGTTCATAAATTACTTACAATGAAAATCTGCAGATGGATAAGGTTGTGCAGGATGTGTTCAACATGGTTAACGCAGATGATGGAAACCTGCTTAAAGAAGACGAGTTCAAGAAGTTACTGACTGAAATCCTGGGGAGTATCATGTTGCAATTGGAGGGAAATCCGATTTCAGTTCACTCAAATTCGGTTGTCCACGAGCCCCTCACCTCTTCTTCTACTCTACTGCAGCCAGCTCCTGAGTTATAGATCACAGCTCTCGTGGATATATCAAGCGTAACAACGATAAAAGCGGCTATAAAATTTTGATTAAGAAATAGTTACTACTGCAAGATCTGGGTTTCTTAGTTATTGTAATCACTTTAGTGAAATGCTCTTAATGTGCAAATTTAGTTAAGAGACGGAGCCAACGTTTGTCAATGTCCGCTACGATATATGTTGTTACTGATTTCTGATGTTTGAATACATTTAAGGGTTTGAGCTAATGAGTGAAATTGGTACTAAAGCAAATGGAACCAGAAATTGCCAGTGTGTTCATGCAATGACTTTCTATATAAAAAGTTCAAAAACTGGTTATGTTGTTCTTTGAGAATAATTAGATGCTGTAAAGTAAAACAGCTAAGCATTTAGAAAATTGTAATTTTAAAAATGTCGTGCGTGTGGAAAAAAATAAAAATGTCACATCGCTTTGTAATTGTTTATATTTGTGAACCTGTTTAGATGATAAAGAAGAGAATGAACACTTTGGTGCTTTGGTGTTTATATATGTAAACTTACTTAGATGAAAAAAAGAAGGAAGGCTTTGGTGTTTATATATGTAAGCCTATTTGGATGATTATAAGAAACCCAAAACATTGGGCCAAAATGTAGAGGAAGAGGAAGGCTATGATGAAGACAGCAAAGGGGACAAGCAGCTTTGGATCAACTTCAGCTGAATCCAAGCATGAGACGATGGAAGAGGTTAGGGTGAACATTAGAGAAGCAGATCGTGGAAGCAATTTGGATCAAGAGGCACACACGTAGGTTAAAGTGAGTACATTATAGTTTACCTATGAAAATTTGGAACTTCTGTGGTCCTAATAGAATAGTTCTTCCCTCAATGTGACATTCGTTCTTCATTAAGGACGTCTTATCGATACATCATCAACATTATTGATTAAAATACAGGGAACTTTAACGAAAAGCTCCCGGTACTGTTTACTTTAACGAAAAATCATATTTTTATACTAAAAAGTCAATCTTGGTACTATTCACTTTACCGTTTATTTTGTACTTATCGTTAGAGCTCAAAGTTTTCAAGCCCTTTTCATTAGTTTTCCTTAAAATATATTGATACCGACGATAAAAAATCCGTCAAAGAAGGGACATCCTTCATAGAATTATAAATCAAGTTGACCTCTGGTGAAATGTATTCATGGACACCAATTGCAGCAAGAAGCTTTGGCCCCAAGGAATTTCGGGCACCGATTGTGTCACAACTTCCACCAACTGATTTGGGCAATTTTTTATCAGCTTCATTTTTGGATTATGGAAAGCTCCTCTACTGCCTCAAATTGATGACGAAAAGAAAAGGGTTGAAGGGCTTCTTTTTAAAGAACCAAAAGAATACAGAAGAACAGAAGACTATATATATTGCGAGTTCTAGCCACTATTGGTCAGTGAAACAAGTATTCAGGGTAGAAGGATTTTCCATTAATACATAAGCTGTAGGGAAGTTGCCAGGAAGGTTTTCTTCACAACTCATAAATAGCAACAAAGTGGGGAAGTTGCCAGGAAGGTTTTCTTCACAACTCATATGTAGCAACAAAGTGAAGTCGTAATATAATGTTAACGAGATACAGTTGCGTCAATGATAAGTGTCAAAGCATTCAACAAATATTCTAGTTTTCGTTATCCAGACCATAGAAAAAAAAAAGATAAAAAAAATGCGGAGGTGTGCAAAATGAACACACTTTTTCGAAATGTAGCATTGCATAACAACTTGAATCAAAAGTTCAATGGGAGTTGATCAAGAATCTTTCATAAACCATTTCAACGTCAATTTGTAAGAATTTTGAGAAATACGATATGGCGAATTTTTCATCTATCTCAACTTAGATCTAGAAACAATAAGGAGGACATGTATGATTGTTACAAGGTAGATCGCAATCATACGAGTAGAAATGGGACTAGCAGTATAAGTTTTTACGACAATAAGCAGGACACATCAATATGTTGTGAAGTTGCAATAACGGAACGTAATGCACAGTTAAAGGCCAAACAAATATAAAATTGGTCTTTATTACTTATGATGTTTCACGAAGTTTTCTAAATTGGCATGGTAGTTGTTTTATTAATATTGTTCATTCCTCGATCATGAAGAAAATGTTTTATAACTCATAGCAACAAAGTGAAGTCGTAATAAAGCATCAAAGCAAATATATCGAAATTTTGTTCTAAGTCATAAAAAATCCCACAAATTTATTAGCCCTAGAGAAGTTCAATTATCTGCTTAAGATAAAGCAGAAGTAGGTGGGACAGAAGTTACGATTGTACAATGATTAAATACTCGGTCAGCCCTGGCTTGAATGGCAGTTTTGTTCCCGGTGTGTTCATAAGTAAAAGTGTTGTTCACAAAAACATTATGGCACGGTCTTCCCAACGCCACAAGAGCTTGACAACTACCGTCACCAATTTTCCGCCCTTTGAAAATATAGTTGTACACGTCGAATGCATACTTTATGCTGAAATGTTTTTTGCACTCAACCACGGCTGGAGAGTCATCCAAATGCGCCAACGTTGGAAGTGCGCAACTCGCCAAAAGAAAAATGACCACAATTGGAAACATGTTTAGTCCGGTCATAATGGTGGAAAGAACAAGTAACTTTTGATTTTCTCAGAAAATGCTTCCTTAGATGCAGATAAACTTACGCAAGGAGTTATATACTTATTAGGGATGAGGCTAAGGTGTGAGTCATTAGTGAAATGAAAAACGCATTTTCCTTTAAAACTACCTTAGCAACGTATTTACTGATGTGATGTATCAAATAAGAGAGTTTCTAAATTTGGTATTTATTTGCTACGATAAAAGCAACTTACAAGTTTCAATAAATTGTTTAAATCTCAACAGCCACATAACTATTTATTACTTCGCACAAATATTACTTCTTTGCAAATTAATTGATTGACTATTTTATTACAATAGAGTTGCAAAAACCGTGAACTGAACTTGAATGTTGTGTTCGCGACCATTATAGATGTTCGAATATTATTACGTGAAAAAAAGACGACAAAAAAAAGACTACAAAAAAAGAAAAAGAAAAAAAAGAACGCGATTAATATGTAAAATTTAAAATTTCATATTTTCTTAGGTTTTTGCTCTTCCAGGAAGGAAGGCAGCGGCCATGCATGCATTTTAATTTGTAAATTAGACTATGGAAATTTGGTTGATAGTTGGACGTGGAAGTCGAAATATATGAGGATGGTTTTGAGCTATATAATTGCAGGCATATTCATTTTGCATAAATAAGCTAAATGATCACAATTATATTTTCTTCACGAAAGATATGTCGAATTGAGAGTGATAATATCTATAATCCATTAATAGTTACAAACCCATTTCTTACTTAGAAAGTGTCTTCGCAATGTTGAAAGTATCATACTTGAAGCCCTGGCGTGGGATGATCTTAATGTACGAATAAAATGTCACGCAAGCAATAATGGGACCAACCCAAAATACCCAATGCCCGTTCCAGAGGCGGCCTCCGCGAATAAGCGCGGGGCCGAAACATCTAGCCGGGTTCATCCCCACTCCGGCATACCCCTTTGCGGCGGTAACGGTGGTTGAGATAAACACAAGGAGGCCCGCAACTATCCCGACGATAGAGAAGACTACAACTCGGCCCAAAGCATGGGCTTGGCGGTGGTCAAATGCTATCCAAATCGAAGCAAAAAGAAACACAAACGTGCAAATTATCTCAAGCCAAAGGGCTTGGGTGGTCTCAATGCCCATTATGATCGGCCCTTGTGGGCCTGGGGCAATGACAGTGAGGGTGCAACCTCCAAGTGAAAATGTTCCTTCAATGCTGTTGTTTACCACTGCCTTGAGTGCTAGGGCACCTAGTACCGCCCCGACGCATTGGCTAAAGATGTAGATGACAGCGCGTGAGACGGAGATAAGGCCAAGAAGTGCCGCGGATAAGGTTACAACGGGGTTGATGTGCCCACCGGAAATGGGATTGGTGGCGAGGAGAAGAATTGCGACTGTGATGGAAATGAGGATTGCCATGATGAGGTTTGGTACGGTGGTTTTGGTCTCATAGGAGGAGATCACTATTGTGTCTATAGCAAAAACAAGCACTGCCGTGCCAACTAGCTCTGCCAGAGATGCTCTCCAAACCTGCCAATTAGGTGAAAACTTAACCAATTTAGCATGGTAAAACTACTCATAATTCTGACAGAATTAATTTAACCTAAAATAAAAGGAGGGAAGTTCGTTTTACCGAAAAAAAAAAAGAAAAGGAGGGAAGTTCGAATTTGAGTTTAGAGGAGAGTACACTGCTATAGCTAATTTGCTAACGTTCAGGTGTGTTAAGATCATTGTTCCAAAAATCTCTGCCTAGTGCCACCTAGGCGCTAAATGGTTGACTACCGTCCCGATTAATCCCAAGGAGTTTGAATACATAGGCGCCTGCCTAGGTCGCGATTCTCACTCAGACAGAAAATAGATATCTTTCATTTTGCATTGTATTGTTTTAATAAATTGTAAACTAGACTTGTTGAATACTTGGAGTATCACTCATTATATGATTGCCCCAATGAAGGTTATAAAAGGCGCTAGGGGCTTGTTTGGCAGCGAGCAGAGGCTTAGTGCCTAGGCATCTAGGCGGGGGTCTAGCCCTTTTTTTAGTTTTAATAAAATTTCTTATATAACATATAAATAAACTTCTACTTATACTTAAAAAAAGTTAATTAAATGAATTGGGATATAAAAATTGCAAAATAGAATGACATATAAAATATAAAGTATTAGAACATATTGAAATATGAGGAACAATCATATAATGAGTGTTCATCCAAGTATTTTACAAGTCTTGTACAATTGAAATTATTTATTTTCTGTCTAAGTGAGAGTTGTGACCTAGGTAGGTTCCCAGGCGGTCTAGGTGGGCGCCTAGGCAAGTCTAGGCGAACGCCAAGGTAGGTCTATGCGCTCTTTCTTAATTTTCAAATGCCTAGGGATTAATCGGGGCAATGACTAACCATTTAGCAACTAGCTGGGTCCTAATTGGTGCTAAGTAGAGATTTTTAGAACAGTGATACCAATACAATTATGTATTTTAAAAAAAAAGTATAAGTAGACGTTTATTTATATGTAATATAATAAATTCAAATAAAACTAAAAAAACCGCCTAGGTCCCCACCGGACTAGTGTTTAGCGCTTTTTAGAAGCTTGATTAAGATGCACCCCTTTAATGGTAGGTTACACCTATTTGTGACTTTGAATCCACTGATACATGTTGTATGAACCATTTAATTATATAGCTAATCCAATCTTATAAGTTAATTAGGAACATGAATTCAATAAACTTTTATGCGTTGCACTTAAATTGCTTAGTCATTTCCTATAAAGTGATCACTATGTAAATATTAATTCCAAATATATGCTAACCTTCAAAGAAAATAACTCGTGGAAGCCCAACTTTTGACCCAAAGTGAAAGGACCGAGCTTCTTCCCTTCTTCAATATTACAGTGCTCTGACCTACAAAACCGATTTGCAGAAGAAACCATAGCACACTAAATAATTGTTCTAATTTTATTTTTTCGTAAAATTTTATTCTAAAATATTCTATTATATGAAAATGAAAATTCAAAATCGGAGGCAATGAAGATAGATACACATTGCCATGAGCAACTGGCATAGCTCATAGATATACACTGTCGTGACCAATTGGTATAACTCATATGCTGAAATTAGAGAATTAGAAAAGAAAGAAAACGAAATTGTTGGGAAGAATGTGGCACTTGCATTGGTGAGGAAGAAAAGGGATGAACTCTCTCATCTTCTGCAACTGGCATATTTTGGTCCATTTTTTATAGGATTGAAGTAATTATTGAGTTTGAGAGTTCAGAAAGTGTATGGAGATATATATAGTCAGTTTGGAGATGTGTGTGATTGGGCAGGCAAACAAAAATATCTGTTAGAAATAAAATTAAAAAAAATCTATTTTAATATCAGTCTACCATTAATTTTTTGAACCAGACTTCCGGCCGGCGGGTTACCATACCCTACTTATTTATTATCTGATGTACACTATTTTCTAATGCCAAACTTATTATTGATACCCTACCCAAAAATTTATTATGCGTTCCCTTTTAGGGAAAATATAAGCAAAAATGAGTGCATAATATATTATTATAATATATTATTATATTTTGAAGTGTTAATAATTATCTCTGTTTATATGAACTTGAAGTTCATATATGATGTTTTGTTATATTTATTAGGCAGCTCAAACACTTTTTTTTTTTTTTACTTTTCACACTCTTGTCAAGTGTATTCATTGATTTTCTTGGATTCTTTCAATCTGACAATAAAAAATTAAGAGATGTGTATGAGAAGTAAAAATAGGTGAGTGAGTAGTACCACACTTGGACAAACTCTTATCAATGAGACATAAATGTCTAAATGAGCTAAAGTTGTTAGAAATTATATATTATAATGTACATATTTTAATATTCGAATGAAAGTTGGTTGTAATTGTTTCTCATCAAACGGCAAACTTTGTTTAAATCAATTGGTGCCACCGTTACCAGAGTGGCGCTACAGTATAGAGCATTTCCATGATATTCTTTAAAATAATCAAAATGTTATAGTTTTATTAGATTATGAATGTGATTGTGTAAATTCTAGTATATCTATAGATATCTTGGAATATTCTCTAGGTTAGATATTATCCTATTAGAGTTGTAATCCTATTAGGGTAAGGATTTAACCTTTCATACTACTATAAATAAAGGCACAATAGGGTGATACAACACACACCTCACAAACACCTATCTCTCTCTTCTCCCCAAGCCGGCCCCCTCTCTCCCTAGCCCTAAATATAGTTAAATAAATTAGGCCTACAACACGCTCTTGCTAGAAGCTAAGGAACTGAACCATCATGGAGGGGCTCTTCTACAACATCAAGGGCTCATTTATTTTCTTACAATTAGGTCCTTTTAAAATAAATTAAGATATTTGAAACGACTTTAAAGCATGACAAAATTTCACACGATGCACGAACCCCTTATATTTATATTTTCCT
>JAOTRO020000005.1:729922-740085 GCA_028566515.2 Pyracantha coccinea | reverse complement strand
CGTGCAGCTATGGTCCCTCAACTAAAAATTCATTACCATTGATCCCTCAACTGTAATCCAACTGGAGAAATGGTCCATCAACTCTAACCCAATTAGAGCAATAGTCCCTCAACTTTAACTCAATGGTGGCAATGATCATTCCAACATTACTTAGACATTAAAGTTAGGTAATATAGTATGGAAAGGTGAAAAAGGTGTATACAAATGATGTAGAAATGGCTTTGGTAGTTACAGGTACAAATTAGATTTTTTTTTTTTTAATTTCATGTAAAAAAAAAAAAAGCTACATGATATCAACTAGCAGCACAGCTAAGCCCAACTTTCAGGGTTGGCTGGCTGGTTATGTTTGCCCAGCCCTCTAGTGGCGATGAGTTTTGTGTCAAAACGAACTTTGTTTTGACCTGTAACCCTTTGGTCGGCCCAGTTGAAGATGGCCTTATGGCAACAATAGCAGTAACACCGTAGTGTATGTGCTGGAGTACATCATTGAAGACAGCAAGAAGATCACGAAGGAAGGGGAAGCGGGGAAGGGGGTGGTGAAAGGGGAATGATCCTGGCTTTCGTGGCCGGAATGACTTTTATCAATTGTTATATGGTAGAACAATATCATTGGATGGTCGAAACAAGTCTAATATATAGTAACTTTTAGCAAAATGTTAGCACTCGCTAGAAAAAAACATGAACCCATTTCTGACAATTCATCTCTAAATTATAAATATTAAATTAAATCCACTCCATCTCCAAATTTACAAACAACCCACTTCATCCCCAGTCATGATTTTTTTTTTTCATAGAAAGAGAACTTAGAACCTTTGTGGAGAGCAAAAAAGGGGAACTTAAAACAACAATTTCACCAGCCACAATGCCTAGCTACGTTAACGTCTTTGACGGCAGTGTGCTCACAGACCAAAGCAGAACCGGAAATAACTCATACAACTCCGGAAGGGAGACGCAGGACAAGCTGCCCTCCGAAAACACTGCCAAAACAAAAATGTCCAGTATGTAGAGGTTGAATGAAAGAACATACACTTGGGAAAAGAAAAGGAAACTTGGCAATAACATAATGGATTTGAGGCTAACCTTTTGACGTAGTAGTAACAGAAGTCTGCTAATATGAAAGTCTGGACAATTTCTGAAATAAGAACCATGGATGGCCATAACCCATAGCCCAAGGCTACAAGCAAGTGTCCGCGAGTATCTAATACCTGTTAGAGCAATAGATTAAGTTATACTAGTGGCATATTGCCGTGAGCTCATACCATTCAGCAAAAACCGAACAAATTGGGAAGTATGATTCTTCTAAGACCGAACAATTAAATGTCCATACATTTCTATATAACTAGAGCAAGTGTGAGAGCACGGACAGATGGACAACTTTTAAAAGCAACTTATGACACGACAAGGGTCTCAGTTCATCATTAAGAAAAACTGTAAGTAGGAAAAGTAAATTTCTACACAACTAGAGCAAGTGTCAGAGCAAGGACGGATGACAACAACTTTTAAAAGCAACTTATGACACGACAAGGGTCTCATTTCATCATTGAAAAAAAAACTAAAGTAGGAAAATTGTTATATACTGCTAGTTTATGATCAATATGCTACTTTCAAATATGTGATTAAAGCCAACCAATTAGTTGCCCACATGGGAATTTATTCAAAACGCATAATAAACAGCATTTAGGAATCCATTCAGACACTCATCTAGTGTCTTGCAAAATAACCATTTTTCCAAAATGCCACAAACAAAAAAAACTAATACAGTTAAAACATGTATAAAGATCGAACCTGGAGAACCCAATGAGCACAGCTGAGGAACCTTGCGACACCCAGTGCAAACACATAATGAGCTGTGAATGGCTCAACAATCTGAAAGTATAAATATAAAATGAATCATCATGTAAGCAGGCAGTAAAAGCTGTGAAACCATAAACATTCAAGTTTTTCATTCTATGAAATCTGACCTTTGTGTTTTGCATGACCCGCAACTGGGGCAGTACGGAAACAGCTTCCAGATACACACAAAATGCCCAGGAAATCCTGTTCAGCAAATGATGAGAAGTTGATGGATGAATAAACAAGGCTAACAGAGCACATGGTACCACCTGGATAAAATCAAAAAAGAAATTAGTAGCAGAAAGAACGCAACTTAATCATAATAACTAGTAAGCAACTTAATATTTTGGTCAAGAATAAATTTCACGATGCAACATCACAGAAAAAGGAAGTCAATCGATTTTATAAATGTAAGCATTCCCCTTCACATATAACACTTCATTGTAAAATAGAAAGAACGACGAAGATAATAATGATGAAGAGAGAAACTTACGACATAATATATTGCGAAGTTGTCTTTATCCTCCATGTAACTAGACTTCAAGTTGAACCGGATCATATAAATAACCCAGAGGGTCGTCACCAGGGTAGCTAAATCTAGCAGGGTGTGTATATCATATTCCATAACAACACTACAATATAATCTCACAGCTAAAAACATTGCTGTTAATTCCTGCGATTTGAGTGATAGCCCTGCAAACAATTCCATTATTTTCCAATCAAACTTCCACGAGTTTCATAGCCGAAAACATATTCAATAGGTTGGTAAAACAAGGAAAAGAAACACAAATCTAGTTCCTCATTTCTAAACTGATAGAATTATGAAATTATTTTGAAACAATTAAATCACCAACCAACAAAACCCAGATTTTTTTTTCACGAAAATAAATCAAGCCCAGACTTTTTTTGGTTTAAGCAACAAAACCTAGATTTTCCCTCCATTGATAACAATTTTCTCACAAACCAAACAAACCCAATACAGGAAATTTTGCATGCGAACTTCCACTAATATAAAAAAAATATTAATAATAATCCCCCATTCCCCATAACAGAAAAGCAAGTACCAAGGTCGAATCAGCAAAAATAAAATAAAAAAATCAATTGCATCAACAATCCCTAAAATCCCAAATTTTCCACCCATTAAAAAAAAAACCTAAAAAGATCGAAACTTTACCAGCGCAAGTCTTCTCCTTCATGAGCTTGTAGATAAGAACGGAGATTCCAATCGAGTGCACAGCCTCAGCCGCAACAAAGAGGTTGTCGTGATCGTGGATGATGAATCGGAGCAGAACCAGCGCCGCCATGCCCGAAACGACGGCCAGAAAGGCCTGAACTTTGGATGGCTGGCGTCGCGCCCATGTCCATACGGTGTGGATCGGCCTCTTCGGAGCCCTCATGAGGTTTGGTTTTGTTTTGATTTTTCCTTTTTCTTCCCCTTTTGTGATTTTCTCGGCCCCTTGGTTTTCCCGGAAAGTTTGATGCGGTGGAGAGAAAGTGAGGTAAAACTAATTATTGTGGGTAGTTGTGGTGCGGAACCAGGATCCCTCAGAATTTAGAGAGAGAGAGACGGGAGAGGGAGAGACTTCCTTTCTTAATTGGACTGTTTTGTAATGGGCATGGTTCTGGTGATCTTTTCGGGTTTTCGGTACCCGTACCCGGGTAACACAATCTGATCCGGTATTTTATCAGAAACCGTAACGTAATCAAACTATAGGGAGGAATTAATTGAATTATAAGTCCAAAATTTCACTGTAAACGAGATGTATTAGGTTCGATCTTCGTCAAACGCGAATTTGATTACATTATTACTACTTGAATTTAAGATTTTTAACTCAAAAACGGTTTTCCAATTCACAACTTAAAAACTTATTTGGTAAGCCTGTTTTTTGTTTTGAAAGAAATCGTATTTATTTTGTTCTTTTTATCATCTTATTTCTAATAGATTTGTATATTACATAACATTTGTATTTGAAAGTGATAAGATATCAACCAAGCCAAATAGCAATCCAATTTGTTAGTGTCCATGATCGTCTTGGTTTCAAAGATATCCAATTTTCAATTTGTTAAACAAAGTCACGAGTTAAGATCTCTCAAAAGCCAGTTGATTGAATTAAAATATTTTATCAGCTCAAAGGCGGTAGAAGTAGCCTAGAGACAGACGCATGATTCGAATCCGTAACGAAATTAAAAATTATGGTTCGAGTAAAATCCAATCCAATCCATAAATCTTAATTACTTAATTAGTTTCTTTTTAAAAAATTTGATAAGTTATGTCCTTTTTAAATCTCTAAGTTGACAACAAGAATTACCAAATAAGCAACAAACATATGTGATTCACCAATCACAACATGCCACGTTGACATTGTGATGATGTTCATCCGTTATATTCAATGTCGTACAAAATTTGGTCAACCAAATTCCTACTACTCATTTTATGCTCAAAGACTTCAAAGGAAAACTCGAAAGCACGAAAGCAGGCTGCGAATTGCTCAATAGTGCTTTTTGTGCTAAAAGTGCTTATGTGGCTTAAGCATTTGTTTGGGAAAAGTCCTTGGCATCAAATCTCATCTCTTCAAGGAAGTAATGAAATAATATAGGAAGGAATTAATTAATTAGAATAGAAGGTTTTGCACTAGGAAAAGACATATTACAAGCATACTACATACAAGTAGCTTATTTAAAATTGGAGAAGCAAGAAGCCACTACTTCATAAAGCTGTTGGTCCTCCATCAACTCCCCTAACCCCTGAACCAAACCCTTGTGCCGATTAGGCCATCCTTAGGTCATAGGTTGACCGCGGTTGAATTAGCAAGTCCACGAATTTGATCTCCTCATTGCCGGCTTCATCTGTTTGTCATCCTCGAGCGCTATCATCCCCAAATGAGATGGGTCTTCCAACATCATCTTCGCCACCAAGTACCCCGCAACTGACCAGGTCTGGAATTTGCGGGCTTGCTTCCCAACATAACGACCAAGTTTCCCATCGTAGTACTCGGGCCAGTTGTCTTTCAGCAACCTGCTCTCGGCAAGTTCAATGGCACGTCTAGCTATCTGGGGCCTCCCGGTCTTGATGGATGCAGCAGTGAGAAGCCATAAGAGCACTGTACCGAACACAATGGCATGTTAGTTGGCAGGAAAATTAAGATGGCACCAAATATAACTTATCATAACCGCATCATTTAATTATGGGGGTGATAAGTATAGCAGGTGTGTCTGTATATAGAGTAATCACCCTTTAAGCACAGAAAACAACCACCCTTTTATCTTAATCCATCGCTAATAACTCATAATCAAAGGAAGGGGGAAGGACGATGGGGAGGAGGGTAGGCGTTTTTCTTTACCACTATTATTCAGACCTATTGGGGGCTTTTTGATAAAAATAAAAAATAAAAAAATCAGCATTAACGCTATGACTTTGTGCAAAGGAGAGTATAGTGTGAAAGCATACCTGGCCAAGACCCTCCATTGTGGTAGCTCCATCTAGTATTTTTCGGGTCGCAGCCTGTTACAATCTTCCATTCATGATTTTCTATTGCTGGATAACAGACCTTTAGTGGCATTTCTCCTGCCAATTCCTCCCATCGTGATTCTATTAGATCCATTATCGCCATAGATTGTTCAGGGGTTGCCAAGGACGAAAGAATTGCTACACAATTACCCAAGCAAAACCAACGGAAATCCATTCTGGCAGGACTGACATTTCCTATAAAGTAACCACCACGAGTTGGCATAAAGTCAAAAACCCAGTCCGGAAGAGAATCTGGTATCACATTGAACTTGTTGACTGCTGTATGCGAATATTCTTCAGTTTTATAACGATATATGTCATTTAACTGCTTAAAGTCTAGCCAAAAGTAACTTCTCATGTGATAGCTCAAGGCATGAAGGCGTTTTGATATGCGCTCAATAAACTCCTTCCCCTCATCATCGTGCTTAAGAAGAAGCAAAGCACATCTTAAAGCCATGAAGAAGAGAGCCTGAATTTCGATGGGATACCCGTAAACACCCTTGAAACACATAACCAATACAGAAGTGAGCTGAAATACTTGGAAAGATAGGCAACATATTATCTAAATCTCAATGGAAAAAAAAATGTGCCTCAGAACATAAATGGCAAACAACTCTTAGTGATAAATGATAAAGATCAAGAATGATCAAGAAATACCTCTTATACAAGAAATTGTAATCCAAATAGATTTTATTTATTAAATTTCTGTAGTAATTTCATTGAGATTAATGCTCAAAATCTGATGGGCAGATAAATGATTCTCAAAGGCTAAGTGCACCAAGCATTGCTAGGGTATTAGTTGCATGAATTGACCTCGGCTATTTTTCCTTATTAAAGGTCATAAGAACCTAAAACAATGGGTCAAGCAGGAATATGTGGGGGCTAGCATGAGCAGCATGGCAACTAAGTTACTTAGTTGACAACCCTTTACAAGACACCTAACATACAATATAAAATGCTGCAGTCAGCTCATGAGCAAGAAGGCAATAACTGGTAGTTTTTTATTTGTTTTGGCAGGCAAGAGAATATAAACTCGGGTTAGAATGAGCATTACTCATGAAAGGATGATTTGAATTTACTTTAAAGAATGTTGTCGACTTTACTTACAAACTCTGAAACTATTAACTTATGCATTTGCTAATATTTCAAGGGCTTGACTTACCATTCATGATATCAAACATATATGGCATACTCTCTATATACCAGATGATAAATACAGGACTCAACATGATTATGAAAAACGTACCATTCTACGATCAATCATGCAGCATCCATCAGCACAAAGAAGGGTTGGAAATGTATCAAACCCCTCCGATAGGCATAAACTTAGAATAAGCCGCATACCCTTCTGGCATTCAGGCAGTTCAGCCAATGAAGAGTCTCCAGTGGATTTTGTGTATGCTCGAAGCAATATGATCCACCAAAATCCAGAATCAACAGGAGCAACTCTTCCTATCGCACTCTCACCAAAATCTGCTATTAAAGTCTCACTATTCCGGACTGGATCATGGAGTACTTTGAAACTAGCTGGCATTACTCCTTCTCCTAGATGAAACCTATCAATCTTTTTCTCCCATGACTGAAGACGGAGAGTCTTCAAGATAAAATTTTTAACTATTTCTGGTTCACCATTCATGAGAAAAGCCAATCCGCTGGGGACGAAGTCTCGAACAAACACCTTCACAGATCAATAAGAAGAAAAAATGAGAACAAAATTTGTGCTTGCCAACTTCATGTATTGGAAAGTCTGCCTAGAGCTAGTGAAGCTGAGTTAAAAAAAAAAAGCACAAAGGGATAGCTGAATCTATACTCTTTTGTTCAACAAAAATAAAAGTATGTCCTGCATAAAGCATCTCAAGGGCAACACATAGACAGCACACATCCAAAGTTTGAAACATATTATTGAAACCGTAAAATCAGAATGTTAATATAGAGGTTTAGGATTCAGATTAACAAACGGAAATATGCTAATTGAATGTAGCTGCTGATTTAACAAAAACCCATAATAGCCATATCTAATCGGAAGAACAAGGATTAAGGGTCTCTACCTGGTCATAGTTAAGATTTTCTTCTGTGGTATCTGAGGCAGCAATTGTCCCAACTGGCTGACCACGGAAAAACACCAATGAACGCCTTAAAGTTGCCCAAGCTTCACCAATCATTGGATGTGGCTCAAAGCCCATCTGGGACCTAGGGGTACCCATGAGTGACATTCTACTACAGGGCGAAAATACATACTCAGGAGGTTCAAAAAATCTGGAAGTGTTCTCAGCATTTCTCGATGAGGGATGTGGGGACACAGCAACAGATAGTTCACTGAGTGACCTCTCATCAAATGATCTTTTTCTCTCCATATTCAGAAGGCTTGGTTTGTCTAGTAACTTTGAAAAATCAATTTCGTCAATTTCTGCCACACTACATAGTGAATCAACATGTCTCATATTTCCATTGTGGGACAAATCCGCATTGGGCGCTGACATTTCGACAGACTTTAGCAGTGGACAATAACCCAGTGGCTAGTTTTGTGCTCAACAGTCAACACCCTGCAATTCAACCACCAGAATTCAGCATTCATTGTATGCAAAAACACAGTAATCAGCTACTTTCACCCCTCCCAGGTGTGATCTATGTTACACAGACATGACACGCGACAAGGCAACACGGCAAATCTCAAAAGACAAGGACACCGACACGGCTAGGACACGGCGATTAAAATAAAATAAATTTATGATACTTATATCACAAACAATTCCAGAATGTAATCAAAACATGCTTCCTGCATATCCATAAAAAATAATTAACAAAACAAGAAAATGTTTTACATGCACACCCACTCAAGCAATTGGGCAATTATCAAATTCGCAGAGACGACGTACCTGTCTGCCTGATTGGTTGGCTGGATCAAGATACTCACTGATGATTTGAGGTTATCTGTTAGGGCAAATTTTAGGTATTACAAGTTTCTAAATTTACAAACTGCCCCAAAATGATCAACAAACTATGCAACAGGAAAATTCACACAACCAATTACAACCAGTAATACATTTCTTTACAACAATGCTAAAATATAATGTGGTAATCAAATATATCATTATCTTCTCAATCCATCAAATTTCAGCAACTGGGTCTCTCAATAATTTACCAGAAAACCAGAAAAATGGGTTTTCGATTTCTAAAAATACCAAATAAGAAGCAATATTCAATTCATCAATCTGATCATTCATAAGAAAAATACTCAAAAATCCATTCGCCAGAAAGAACATCAATCACCGAAAACCAAAATCCAAAAAATGATTCCAAGATCCAATCAAGTCGAAATCAACGATGATCCAAACCCATATAAACATGCATGCAATGCGGAAATCCTATTAAATAATTAATTGGGTTTTCAAGAACAGAGAGAAGAACTAACCTCGATGGAGATTTGAAAAGGCCAGAGCTTTCAGTTTCAGATGTATAAAAAATGAAATGAAATGAAACGAAAGAAGAAAGCACAGCAGTGAGAGTGTATTCTTATAGAATCTTGGTTGGGTACTGCTGCCATGAGGCGGTGGTGGGGGCCACTCTGCGGCAGTCGACCGACCGGACGAGCCGGTGCAGGCTTTCGTGTAAATTGGTAGAGGTGACTGGCAGATGAGCTACTGGGGCTCCAGTTTTTGTCTACACATCACCTCCGGCATGAAATGAAACGATAGACCTCTCTCTCTCTCTAGCTCTCTTGCTTTTGGTACATGGGGCCGCGCGCTGTACGGAAGATATTTGATAACGTGGGTGAGTCTGATTGACTGCGATGGGTAACTCCGCTATGTCCGTCAAAATGGAGATTATTGAATAATGAGTAATAATGTTATACTAGTGTGTTACGTGCTGTTACGGTCACAGTTAGAATTATTTTGGGTATTTATAACTAGTTATATGCGCATTATACGTGTGTAATTAAATTTGTCTATTATTTTTTATAAAATATTTATCTCACTTCTTAAAAATAAAACAGTTGTGCGTGAAACTTTGAATTACTAAATTGTCATGTCTTTTAATTTTATTTAGCTTTGATGAGAGGGTTAGAATAGTAATTTTATAGAATTTTAGTTGATGGATAGAGTTCTATTAATAAGTAGCTTAGATAAGTAATGATGAACTATGAATGTGCACTATGATTTGTGTCAAATTATACATTAAATATCATCTATAGGATAATTATAATTTGTTGAAACTCATTAATGCCATGTTGGCATTTTATTATGATCGAAGCAAAAATTGTTGTTGCGAAATGTGTAGATGAGAAATGGACATAAAAACAAAAATGTGCAGATGAGAAGTGATGTTGTACAACTTATTTTACACTAAGGGGGAAGAGAATTCGATTAAGTCGCTCAATAAGCAATCTAATTTAGTATCAAATTCGTCATCCACGAGATTTGAATCTAAGACCTCTTACTTACAAGTGAAGAGAAATATTACTAGAACGTAGTACTGAGTGACGATTTAAGTCAATTTTTGTATTTATGTACATAAAAAAATCAGTTATCTTCTGATCTGGTCATATTTTTATGCATTTTTATCATATATTTCTTTTGAATTTTGTACACTCTAAAGAGCTATACGCACTAAATCATATTATTTTAATTTCGAGGCATTTAATATCTGAACTACATGATGCAATTGGTGTGGGAGCTGTTTAATGGAAAGGGATCCTTTCCAGATCCCTTCCACCAAGTCCTCCTCATCAACTCATCTGAACCCTTGAAATTTGATCCAATAGTTACAAATAGTGGCCCACTTTAGAAGTTATAATAACTTTAGATGTTTGATCAAATTTCAA
>JAOTRO020000005.1:717005-729822 GCA_028566515.2 Pyracantha coccinea | reverse complement strand
CTCTCTCTCTCTCTGGCATCAAGTTAAAAAGTGGAAGCACTCACAGAAAATCTTGTGAATAATAAAAACAAAATTGCAAAATTCAGCCAAATTTAACTTTATTTAAAAAAATGTTTAATCCGAAAAATTGGTGTCGAAATTCTTTTGTGAATTGTTGACCTAGTTGTCGTACGTGCGTGGGTTGATGACCACGTGCAAGATACTTGACATGGTTAAGTAGTACATGCCCACCTCATGCTTGGCATGCTTTATGTGTGAATACATGACTTGAGGGCTATGTTTACTTTATTTAGAACGAAATTTAGTTGAGGCTATGTTTACTTTATGTGTGAATACATGACTCATGACAGTTGAGGCTATGTTTACTTTATTTAGAACGAAATTTAGAAAAAATCGAAGTGAGTTTGAATAAGAACAAAATAGAATTAGAATGATCAAGAATGGCAGTTAGATATTTAAATCAAAGTTTTTTTATCACATGTCATGAGTCATAATGAAAATAAAGTTGATTTCTCATTTTATTTCGGAATCTAATTACTGATTTGAAGTGAGCCGCATGTATCTTTTTAATCCTCTATTTTTTTTTTTGTCAAACTCTTGAGTAGCCTAGCTGAGGAGGGGTAAATAAAATTTGGGACCTTGTTGCATGAATAGATGTTTTAAACTAACTAAGCTACAAACTCTTTGCTAATGTTGATAAACAAGGCTCTCAATAATCATCCCATTTCCATCAAAATTAACATGCCTTAACTGAATCCCTAATAAGTTCATATTTATAGGTAGGCTCATGTTCATTCTAGAATGTTTAGACATTGAGCAAGGTTCATCATATTAATTCAGAATCCTAACATTTGGCTTTGCCAAATAAGGGGATTGTTGAGATGTTATGGATTTTTTTTTGTAGAATGTGATGAGTAAAAAGTTGACAGTTGCTCATACGTTAGTCGTAAATCTAAGTAAATTCTACAAATTTGTATTAACGGTTCACACTGACTGAAGCTCACAAGAGAAAGTTGGGAATTTGGATACAGAATTAGAGGTGAAAAGACAATACTACACCTAATAAACTAAGTTACAAGTCCCTCCTAGAAGTAGTATTATATTTACTAAATGTTTTTGGCAATATATTTACACTAAGGGGAGGAGGATTTCGGCCAAGCAACATAATTGGTCAACCATAACAATTTATCATCAAAGTTGCCATGATGCCGTCCACATAAGTTGAACTTAAAACATCACACTTACAATAAATAGAATTCTATTAGACCATAGTATGATATGAAATACTTTCGAACTAGCAAGTAGTGAATTGTGCTAGTAGATAGAGTCTTCATCTTTACTCCACTGGATTTTGGTTTCAAATCCTCTCCCCAGAATAGTATTGTCGTTTGCAGTTAAAGTTATTATTTTACCCTTCATCATATTTCACAGACGTACTAAATTAGGAGAAATTTTGATAACTAGCCATATTTTGCCCCACAAAATGATTTTTAGCATACCTTTTATTATTCTTACAAATTTAACCAAAAACTCATGCAAAAGTACCAAATTACCCCCTCCCTTATTCTTTTTATCTCTTCCCCCTCTTGAACCCACCAGTCCACCATACCCACCCCAACCCAACTCACCATGGCTTTTCTCCCAAATCCACCACCACCATTGCCGCACCCATTACGACCGACGCTGCCGCCGCTGCCATATCTTGCTCTGTTACTCAATTTGGAAATCAAATTAAAGTTTAATCTTTCTACGCTTGCATTTTGATGGTTGGATGTTGTGTTCAGTTTTGACTCTGTTACTCTTTTGTGGTAGAGTAAACTCTATGAATATCATTTTTCCTTGTCATGTTTATGATGTTTCTTGGCACTGCTTCTATGGCCTTTGTTGGAATGGTGTATAAAAAATGAGAACTCAAAATATGCATAAATGCTTTAATGGAGGCAAATTAGAACAATCTATGATTCTTGTTTATTCCACTTATCATATAAAACGATGAGATGAGAAGTTGCAGATTGAGATGCATTTTCGAAAATCTTCTATCGGAGAGAGCAAGATGTGGTGGCAGCATCGGTCGTAGCGGGTGCGGCGATGGTGGTGATGGCTTTGGGAGAAGGGATGGAGTAGGGTGGGGTAGAGTGGACTGTGGAGTAGGAAGGGGGAAGAGACAAGGGAGAAGGGGGGGCATTTTAGAATTTTCGCACGGAAGTTTGGTTAAATTTGTAAACTATGTGAAGAGTAGGCTAAAAATTATTTCGTGCTATAAAATACGGTTAGTTATCAAAAATTCACCTAAATCAGCACGCTGCCGTTTCATCCTTTCTTCAACCCTCCAGCCCGCCCTGACGAGTCCATTAAACCCTACAAGTTCAACTTGTTGTATATCCGTTAAACCCTAAAAACCACAGTGACTGACAGGAGTTCAACAATGGCCGGCTCCGAAGCCACCCCTAAAGCTCAACGATCGAAGAACAAAAAGAGAAAGCAGAGGAGTCTCGGAGCATCCGAAAGACCTTCCAAAACGCAGCGTATTAATGTCTCAGAGAAAGAGAGTGAACCGCAAGAAATTGAAGTTGGAGCAGATGAAAAGCACGAGGCGAGAGAACCCAGTCACGAGCTCGAAGAAGGCGGTCCATGGCGGAACCTGGAGTTGGTTTTGTCAATCCAGAACAAAGAAATTGATCTTGAGAAGTGAGTATGAGTGTATTTTCTACCTTTTCGTTGTTTTTATTTGCTTTAATGTGTTTAGATTGCGAAAAAGTTCGAATTCAATCAATTGATAGTTTCGGAAGTGCAGAAATTTGATTACGTTGAGTTTGATGGATGTGATTTATGTTCCTACAAGTTTCTCAGCTGACAGAATGGAAAATTTGATTTTGATTTTAATGAGTGAAGTAAACTTAATTTAAAATTTTGTGACCAAAGGTTGGTTCTTGGCTAAAATATTTCGATATTTGAGCGTTTTTGTTTATTTATTTTACGAGTAGGTACCGAGATTAATGAAATGTAAAGTCGATGAAGCTTTGTCTTAGAAGGGGAATCAAGGAACTTATAATCCCATTTGAACCAAATTGGTTGAATTAGACTTAATCCATCAGATTTCCTTCCGCAATTGAGAGTAGAAACCAATATTCAAGTTTCATGTTGTCTTCGTTTCCTCATTAAGTGAACAAAAGGAGGGTTAGGATTTAATTCTGATGAATGTACTTTCTAATCTGAAAGAAGATTTAATTCTGATAACTGAGGAATGAAAATGCAGGAAGGTGGAACTAGCTTATGGTTTTGTGATATCTAGAGTGAAAGAAGAAGGCGGCAGGAGTAACGAGGATACTCAAGCAGTCAATATGTCACGTTTGATAATTTTTGTCAATGATTGGATCCAGTCATTGTTGATTTCTTCAGGAAAGAAAATTCAGAGTGGTGGAGAGAAGCATCAAGCCGAAGTTATTGACACATATTTGGATGTTAGATGCTGGGAAATTTTCAATTTCTGTTTGGAGGAGTCTTTGAAAGTGAATGTTTCTCTAAATTTCTCACGGAACCTTTTACGCTCTATTGATTTGATCGCAAGAAATGCACTGTCCTTATTGAACAAAACATCTTCATGCCCGACTTTGTTTTCCAGTAGTGAAGGGTTACAATTGTACAATACTGTGCTTGATTGCATAGCTTTGGTGTTTTCATCCCATGGCGGCTTATCAAATGAAAATTTAGATCTGTGGGTTTCAACTGTAGGTGCAGTGCTTGATCTAGTCCACAAATTTTACAGTGAAAATCTTGCCTGCGGCAACGGAGGTGACTTTGTTTTCCGATTTGTGAGCTTGGTGTTTGAGCCATTTGCCAAGTTTTTGAGGGCCCACCCAGCTCGGAAGAACGGATTTCGTGATTTTATCGATAAACTCCTTGAGCCTCTGTTGCATCTCTTGGGTCTCTTGCATCTTCAGATTGAGGGAATTAATCCTGATTGGACAAGAAACTTATTGAAGCTAGTTGAAGAAGTATTATCTCATGGGCTATATCACCCAATCCACATTGATGGATTTTTGAGCTTGTGCAGTAGTGAAAAATATGCCACATCCAATTCTGGGAAGTCAAAGGACTCCAAAACAATGCTCAAGAGTTATCACAGACATTTATTCGATAAACTGGAAAGAATTTTAGCTGGAAAGAATGCTTTGGCAGTGGAAAGCATAGGAGAACTATTTCGCTTGCTCATCGATCAAGTTAAAAAGCTAAAAAGGGCTTCAGTGCTGACTGAAAATACCAAAATGATGGGGAAGACTGAAGGTTCAACTAGTACTGCACTAGCTGAAAAGAATTACTGCTCAATTAGCTTCAATGCGGAAACACGAAAGTCACTTCTTGATTTTTTTGTACTGATTATGGAGCCTCTTCTGCTTGAGATTAACGGCTATCTTGAAACTAAGCTGGAAATGGGACCTGTATTGTTGGATGTTCATTGCACGCTTAAATCTGTTAATAATTTAGTTTTTGGCTTTATGCATGAAAAGGTTTATGTGAGAACAGAGGATATATCTGCTGGAGCTTGCCTTAATTTCTTGAAGAAGGTTTATAATATGATTATATCATTGTCCTCCAATTTAATTCAGTCATCGAAATGTGTAGTTAACGGGACACACATGGATGCTCTAACTTTAATAGCCAATGAGGTGCTTTCTGCTCTGGGGTATCTATTGGAAATTGAATATGAGGTTGTAGAGAATGATTTGGTAAGCTTGTGGCTTCTGATGCTTTCTCACTTAGCCATTGGGCTTTCACTGATGGATGTTCCGGATCGGTGCTCATTATCTTTCAAGATAACCGATATTGGATGCCAATTAATTGTTCTCTATAGTCAACTTCGCCAGGTTAGTAGAATGCTCTTTGATTAAGCATTTGGCTGCTTTTTAACTTCTGCATGCATATACATATACCTGATTATATATGTATTGCCGTTTCCGAAATCAACTATTTTACCAGTTCCACTCACGAATTTTAGGGGGCGGGTCGTGAATTGTCAATTTGTCACAGATCATTTCTAGAACTGAGAGTCTGTTTTGTTCCCTTGAGGTTTTGCTGTTGTTTAACCCCGTCGTTTTACTATTGTACTGCAGGTGAATAATACTATTTTCGCATTGTGTAAAGCAATAAGGCTTCTAAGTTCACATAATGGTGATGGTGAACGAAACTATACTAGATTTGTAATTTCTTTACATGGTGAAGCTTATGCAAAATCAGTGGAAATGTTATTATGCTCGCAAGAGTTTAAGATTGCAATCCAACAAGCTATAAAGTCCATACCAGAAGGCCAAGCAAGTGGGTGTATTGGGCAGTTAACTGTCGATATATCAGAATCTCTAGAGTGGATGAAAATTAGTTGTTCAAAATCTGATGAAAAGGAAGTTGACAAATGGGATGTGCAAAGTAGCTCGCATGGTTTTAATCTGGAAGCTGAGCTTTTGGGGAGAGGGTTGTCTGAAATGTATGCACTAGTGCTAGACTCACTATTTGCCACACCTGGAAACTGTAATCTCCTTGGAGTTTCTATAAAGGACCTTATAGCAGTACTTTTTCCTTGCATGGGCCGTCTAGTATCACAACAGCCAGATTCTTTAAACAAGTTCCTTTTTTCTGTCACGGGAAAAGGTTTTGATAATGAGACAGCTGAGAACAAAACTAATTTGCTGATATTTGGATTGTCCACTCATTGGGTTTTTGTGTTCTTCTTTCGATTGTATATGTCCTGCCAAAGCTTATATAGGTCAGCAACGAGCCTTATGCCTCCAGATTTATCAAGAAAGATGTCAGCAGCAATGGGAGATTCATTCACATCATACTCTGGTAGTGATTGGATGGAGATGACTGACTGGACCAGTGGGGGATATTTTTCTTGGATCAAGCAACCTTCAGCTCCTCTTCTTGTTGTTATTCAATCCATTTCAAACATCTATTGTAAGAACTGTGCGACAGATTCTTGGTCTTTGACCTATGTAATGCATGCTATGGCTTTTAGAAGGCTTGTTGATTTGAATAGGCATATAAAGTCTTCTGAATATGTGATGCAACATAACAAAAATCTGGTGCAAGTCAGGTTGCCTGAAGATGCTGGCTTGTCAAGGTGTCGTAAAAGAATAAAAAAGTTGGAAAGGCACATCTCTGCCTTGAAGGAAGAGGCAGCAGGTCTTACTGGTTTTCTGATGGAGCACCTATCATTAGTGTCTGAAGATCAACGGCCAATCTTCACTTCTGATGATACAAGTTGTACTAAAATGGTTGCCCATGAAACTGATGAATGGGATTTCAGTGTTTCTGCTTTGAACAAGAAGTCACTGCCAACTGCAATTTGGTGGATTCTTTGCCACAATATTGATACCTGGTGCACTCATGCGACTAAAAAGAATTTGAAGACATTCCTTTCTCTTTTAATCCAAACTTCCCTTCCCTGTGTAAGAAGCAGCTTTGGGGTGGTTAGAGAGCACAATAACCATGCAGCTGACAGGATGAAGAAAGTAACCTTGCATCAAATCTCATCACATTGCTTCATGGACTCCATTCTGTATGAGCAAAGAGTAAGCTTCTATCAAACATCGTAAGCTTCTATCAAACATCACATGGTGCTTCATTTACTCCATTTTGTGTTAATTCTTGTTTGTTACACTTTTTTATTCTCTTATTGAGACATACACTATTCTGTGCCTTTATATAAAAACTTTTCTACCCAGGTATTTATTCTATCGCCTCTATTAGTTTGTCTGCAGGCATTTTGCATCAAGTTTCTGCCGTGCATTGGAGAAATCGACAGTACAATTCATCAGTGACTTTTCATCTGGCGATATTGATTTCAAATCATCACCAAATTGGCCGAAAGTTTTAAATGACCTGGAGAACTCATCAGTGGTTGTTTCCTCTAATAAACATAACATATTTGACCGTTCCTCCGTAGCAAATCCGGTAACTCGTGCTTCTGATAAGCTGCTTACAGGAAGTTGCAAGGAACAAAAAGCCCTACCATTGACCATCATGAAATTTACAGCTTGCCAGAGTTTACTTAATCTTTTGTGCCACATGCCAAAAGGTCATTTGAGTTCAAGATCAATTTCACTTTATGTGATTTCTATTCTCAACCTTGAAAGGTACAAACATTATCCCATCATCATTTTTTATGGTGTGATGCGGCACCAATGGTCCCCCGTAATAGCTCTTGTTGCTTTTTTTTCAGTAAAAAATAAAATATAAAAATTCTGGTGAGCTATTATTTCACAAATTTGTATAAGACAGAAATATCCACTAAATTGAGTTAAATTTTAAGATGGAAACCTATCACAGATAGTATGATATGGTTGTTATTCATTTTTTCTTGCAGATAATATAATTGAATACATGTAATAAAAGTAAAGAGGCTAAAATGTTGTTTGTTGTAAAACTGTTTCAGAAAGCGTTTTGCGCAGAACTGCTAGTCACTGACAAACTCTATCAACTTCTGAGCTTTCTTTCTATAGTCTCATGTGCAACCTTTTTCCAGCAGCCTAAAGAATTCATTTCTCATTGAAAACATTTATGTGCTTAACAATTGAAGCTCTCTGATAAGTGTAGTCTTTGTAATCATTCGATGAAGATATTTGTTAATATTACCTGTTCTGTGTTTTTCAGGTTTCTTGTTGGTGGCTTATTAGATTGTCAGAATGCATTGAACTCACATCATTATCACGAGCTCTTCAGATTGTTTGTGTCTTGCCGGAAGGCCTTAAAATGCGTAATTCTGGCTTGTGAAGAGAAGACAGCAGCTAGTCAAACCTCACATGCTTCAGTGTTACTTGAGGATGCATTTCCTGTGTCATGGCTTTACAAGTCAGTTTATGCAGTTCTTGGGATTCAAGAGTCATTTTCAAAAGATAATCATCTCCCATTTAATGACATGATCTTGTCGCTGATGGATCACACATTTTATGTGTTTCTGACATCAAGTAAATATCAACTTAATCATGTCGATCATCGTCCTGAAGCTGCCAAGCTGAATGCTGAAATTGTCCATGAACATACTAATTCAAGTGAATCTGAGCAGTGCTTGGATCCTTCCAACTCTATTGATGCTAGGAAAAGTGTAGCCATTATTGCTAAGAGTTTGACGGAACAGATGCAAAGCTTACTATTGAATTTGAAGAATGGCCCTTATAACAGAAAAGTGGGGATTGATGTTGATGCTCTGAATTTGAACAAGTTTTCATCCTTAATTTCTTGCCTTAGTGGGTATTTATGGGGCCTAGTATGTGTTGTGAACCATACAAATGTGAGAAATAGTGATCATGAAGCAAGCTCATCAAGGCGGAAACTTGAACCCATCACTGAACTCAACCTTTGTATAAATGTTTTTGCAGAGTTTTCTAGTCTTCTCTTACAAATGTTGCTTTTCGACGATAATCAACAGTCCAGAACTTTATGTGATGCTCAAAATATTCAAAAGACAAAGGTAGAGTCCGGTGCAGAGGATTTTTTACCAGAAGGCACTGGTGTTGAGACTAATATTGCACGTGGTGGACTGCATAATGAATCGGGATCTGGTAGTGTCCGTGGAAGAAAGTTGCACTTGAAAGGTGCTGTTTTGGCTGCCAGTGCACTCAGTGATGTTGATTCATTTGAATTGCAATCTTTAAATAAGCCTTTGTTGAGACGCCTGCTAAAAGGTGATTACCCGGACGCAGCATTTTTGCTCAGGCAGTTGTTTATTGCATCTTCAGCTATTTTGAGGTTGAGTTTGCATATGAATAGTGCTCCCCTGTCCTCAAGCTTGGTGCATACTTTTACTGGCATCACACAAGTCCTGTTATTGGAATCAGTGGACATGAATCATGTGCCACACTTTTTTTATTTTGTGTGTTTAGACGGTGTTCTGAAGTATCTGGAAGAATTGGCCAAGCATTTTCCTCTGACTAATCCTATGCTATCCAGAAATTTGTATGACAAGATGGTTCGGCTACAGTTAAGGGCTTTGGGGAAATGCATAACTTTACAGGGAAAAAGAGCCACCCTAGTATCTCATGAGACAGAGTCAAGCACCAAAATGCTCCATTCTCCTATGGGATTTTCTGAAGCATATCTGTCTGGCTGGCCATACTTATTAGATGAACTTAAAGCTAGGTTGAGGTCATCGTTCACCGTGTTCATAGAGAGACCATCAGAATTGCATCTTTTATCAGCTCTACAAGCTATAGAGAGAGCACTAGTTGGTGTGCGGGAAGGGTGCACCATGAGTTATGACATACATACTGGAAGTGCAGATGGGGGAAAGGTTTCTTCAGTTGTTGCAGCTGGCATTGATTGCTTGGATTTGGTTCTGGAATTTGTTTCAGGTAATCAACATCTGTGGATGGAATATTTCGGTAATTTTGGATCAAACAGTTCTACTATATTCTCTAAGGTGTCTATGGTGACTGTTTGTTCCACATAGCAGTTGCAAGTTGCAACTGAATTCTGAATTATATTTTAGTTCCAGGTGTTCTACTATCAGTAAAGTTTTTACGGGACCTTTGATTTTAAAAGGAAACGTCGTAATATATATGGGGTTATTTTTTAAACGTTACTGAACCTCTTTCCTTTTGCACGCATATCATGAATGTAATTTGAAAACATTGTACTTCCCAATGAATATGGGTAGTACAGAAAAGAAAAAAATCTTACTAATTTTGAAGACACGCTGGATATAACTACAAACCTTGCTGAAAAGAACTTGAGTATTTTGGAACCTATATTGGAACGTGGAAGACACTTGCCCAGTGTTGCAGAATAGGGGGCATGAACTAAATCTTTGCCTTTACATGTCTTCTACATTTCATAATAGTTATCCTTCTAGGTTCTAGGTAATTGATGTCGCTGTATGAAATCAGAGTTTATCACCGCTCTGTTATGTATAATAGTCATGTCGGCTGTTAGTACGTATTTTATATAGATTTCAAGTGCATATGATTACAGTTTGTTGGGACTTGCTTGACCGAACATTTATTTTTCTTTCAGGACACAAACGTTTGAAGGTCGTCAAAAAATACATCCAGAGCTTCATTGCTAGTGTGTTCAATGTTATTCTACACTTGCAGAGTCCACTAATCTTTTATGAGCGAGTGGTCCAGAGTAAAGGTGATACTGATACTGATCCAGATCCAGGAACAGTTATTCTTATGTGTGTTGATGTACTGGTTAGAATTTCTGGCAAACATGCTCTGTACCAAATGGAGCCCTGGCATGTAGCACAATCTTTACGTATACCTTCAGCACTTTTTCAAGACTTCCATCTCTTAAAACTTTCAGAAGCTCCTATTCCTGATGATTCTTCAACAATTCCCAATAACCAAGTCTCTAATCCAGTAGCGAGTTTACATTTCTCTGGCATGGATAGGCAATACTCGGTTGACCTATTTTCTGCTTGCTGCCGATTGTTACATAATGTTCTGAAGCATCACAAAAGGTAAGTGTACTCCTTTTGTATGAAATCTCACGACTATTAACCTTGGGAATAAGCTGGAAAACATAAAAGTAAAGGCTGAATATGAAGAAGAATAGCTTTAAGTTTTTGATGTTCATTTTCTGCAAATTGATTATTGAAGAGGGTTGATATGCGCGCTGAATTTATTTTCATTTTTGGTTTTTCGTCCTCATCAAGTAGACTCCGAATATAATTCAATTGTTGTTTCGTAATTTCTAGTGAATGCGAACGGTGCGTTGCTATACTTGAAGCTTCTGTTCGTGTACTTCTTCATTGTTTGGAGACGGTGGATGCTGATGCAGTCGTCAAGAAAGGTTTCTTTTCATGGGAAGCGGCTGATGGAGTCAAATGTGCTGGTAGTCTCCGAAGGATTTACGAAGAGGTAGGTGACTTTTCTTATACATGCCTACATGCCTCACTAAAGTTATCTTTATCATCTTACATTTTGGGTATATGTTCCATTATGTCGAAAGGGAGAAAACACAATGGGATCTTTCTCACCAGATTTTGTCATATCTATTTTGCAGATAAGACATCAAAAAGATGTCTTTGGTCCGCACTGTGCCCAATTTTTATCGAATTACATATGGGTTTATTCAGGATACGGCCCCCGTAAAAAAGGCATCAAAAGGTAATTTCTGGTACCTTAGAATATTTGTTGTTGTAATGTTCATGAGATTCTTGATGAGCTCAAAAGGCATAACTGATAAGATAATTATACACTTGTGTGTCTCAATTGTTTTTGTTATGAATTAGTACATTCAGAATTAGTACGTTATATCAACTCCCGCTGCCCTTGGGTTAAGGTGGAAGAGGGGTGAGGGTGTAGATCCTATGTTTATAAGTCACTTTCTTCCCATTTTCCTCCCTCTTAAAACTTTTCCAGAAACTTGAGTTTGAAGCGATGTTATTGCCTTCCAATTTTTGTACAATGGGAGGATAATATTATAAAATAGGTGTATGTTCAAGTGACCTATTACTATCTCCAAAAGCATTAACCTTTGGAGCGGACAATCTTTTATTGACTGACATACATTCATGTCATTCAGACTCCCTGAACTATTTTATGTTTAATTTTCAGGGAAATAGATGAAGCTCTAAGACCAGGTGTATACGCGCTAATAGATACTTGCTCACCAGACGATCTTCAACGTCTTCATACCATTTTCGGAGGTAAACAATTTTAACTTTATCAAGGCTAAAATGTATGACTTGAAGGGCATTTAAGTAGTCTCACATTTTCTTCTTGTTCGTGCAGAGGGTCCTTGCAGAAACACTTTGGCAACCTTAAAACATGATTACGAACTCAATTTCCAATACCAGGGAAAAGTCTAACCGAAGCTCTTTCCTACGGTGGGATATACGGGCATCATCATTTTGACATGACTACACAACTCTCCTAACATGTAAGTTGTAACAAATAGGGTAAAATGTAATGTATGATTATAAATTTGTAGTCATATCTTTCTCATTCTTTAAGCTACAAATGGTAGCAAATCCTTATTGAAGTTACAGAGCTCTGTTCATAATACTGACTTGGGCCTAACGTATCTTCGTCAATGGGCTGTCATCCCTTTTTGGGCCAGAATTTTGTTGTTTGTTTGAGCACAAGTTTAAAGCGTAAACGGTGCAACTTTAAACGTTGCCACATTATTCGTTATCATAATATGTGGAAAATCTTGTCTTATCCAATTGTTTGATTCATGTTATCGTGGTATTAGAGCCTATTTACGAGTGTAAAAAGCACGTTTGCTCAAAAGCGTTTTTGTTAGAACCGCACTACATACGACCTCTAACGATAGGATCATGATCATGATGTGTTTCTCACCTAAAATGTACTCTCCACCCACCCTCCTTATTCAGCTTGTCCCCTTTCATTTGGGATATTTAGTGATTCTATATTCCTAAATGGTATGATTAGGCAGCTGCTATGAAAACGATTGATTGGCAACCACCATACTAAATGCTTAGTCCAAACGAAAGCACCAGAAACTTGTGCGGTTGAGATTGTTAGACCTATAAGATAAACACACACGTCCTTATATATATTTGTCAATTGGGTTTCAAATTTCAATTTCTTCTCTGCAGAACATCAACTTCCATTGACAGAGGCCATTGAATCTTGATGGGACACCACTGTTGTAGAAGAGAGGCCCCCTCGTCATACCCGGTTCTGGTTTTCTTGGCGGTGGCCGCTGTGCTTCTTCTTCTGTCGTCTTTGATCTCCTTCAATGTTGAAACCCCCACGTTTGAGATCAACTGGGGGCTCATAGCCATGCCGTTGCTGTTGCTAGCGGTTGTGCATTGGTTGTCGTCGGAAACTCCCAAGAAGCCGTGTTTTATGCC
>JAOTRO020000005.1:679058-695851 GCA_028566515.2 Pyracantha coccinea | reverse complement strand
CCGTGGCTTTCCTAGTAAATTTTGCGCTCCTTTGCGGTACACTCACGTTTGCCTTCTTTTTCTTTTCTTTTTTCTTGTTTAAAGGACTATTTGGTGGTTCTGATAAGACAGTATATTTTTTGGAGATCGAAAAGACTTAAAAAGACATTTTAATCTCTTTTAATCATCATCGTATGATTCATTAACGTTAGGCCTTTTGATAGTAAACCATTTTTCTAATAGGGTGCTTTATTAATTAGTAGTATAAAAGTTACGATTAACGAACATTTATCATCCGAACATTATAATCAGAACTGTTCATCCTCTTTATTATCATTCAAAGGTCTTATACGCAAAAAAATATTCAACTTAGAGATTTTTTTTGTCATTCATATGTATAAAACAAATAGACAATTTTTCACCAGAACAAGGTTTTGAAAAACGTTAAGCGCTAGTCGGGCGACGGGCTGGCGCCTAGCGACGGGCTGGCGCCTAGCGCCTAGGCTGCTAGGCGAGGTCTAGGCAGGCGCCTAGATGGCCTAGGCGGATTTAGGTAAATTTCTTGTATATCTTGTAAATAAGTGCATATTGACACTCACAAAAAATTATACTTGTATGAAATCCATAATTAAGATAATAAAAGAATGATAAAATGCAAAAAGAATATTCAACAAGTCCAAAATTTAAAAACACGTTAAGCATATATGATTATGAAGATGGGTTTTCTCCTCCCTGGCGGTGACCTTGGGTTTTCTCCTCTTTGGCGTACCTATTGTAGCGGTGGCTGCTTGTTTTGGTTTTTAGGGTCTTCAATATCACGCTTTGTTGTCTTTACTTTCTCTGGGCCTAAGTTAGTATGGCATTCCCTTTATGCTTTGGGTTATTGCTTTTATATTCACTTTTGACGAAAAACCACATTAGAAAATCGAGAAACCAAAAAACCGAGTTGAACCGCATTAAAAAAAAGGTAAAAAACCAAGTTGACTAAAAATTGACAAAACCGCATCATGTGAGCAATACTCATCATGGGGAACGCATGCACTGATTTTGCATGATTTCCGTGTAACAGGAAAATCAAGTCAACTTGATCAGACAATATGCTATCTTTGGCATTACTCTCTTTCTACGTACTGAAAAAATATTTGATATTATTGCTACCAAAGATCAAAAATGTTTCTCTGCGTCCCGTTTGTGTCTTCAAATTAATCATTTGAGTTTCCTGACAAAAATAAACAAAATTCTACAAGAAAATAATATTGTAAGCGCACATCTCTCGCCGGTTGTGGGGAAAAAGTTGAGAGGGGCAGCAAAGACGAATGCTGGACTGAATCTCAGTCATTCCACTTCATCTAAATCTCCAAATTGTTCTTTCCAGTTGACTGATGCTTCTTCTGGAGTTCGAAAAGTCCAGACGTGAGACTTGCCTTTCTCCCGAGTTTCCAAAATTTCCTGCATTAAAAAAAGTCCAGTTTGTAATTGCCTGAAACACATATATATATATATATATATATCATCGATTGACAAGCGAGACTAAATTTCAGTCATATCCCTCGGTGGCAATGGCGAAGCTACATAGGAGCGAGGAGGGGCGACCACCCCTCCCCTCGTCGGAAAACAAGCCCAGAGCGAGTCCTAAGCCCTCTGGTTCGGCTGGAATCTGGAAAACATGGTGGTTGTTCTTGTTCATGCTGTTGCGCTGCTCCCCAGCCAGTGCGCATGAGTTTTGTTTTTAATTTTAAATCCAGACCAAAACGACGCCGTTTCGGTCTTGGTGAAAAATTATAATTTTAAAACTAAACGGCGTCGTTTTACTTGTTATAGGAATAGAAAAATATTATATTGCGGGGGACCACTTGTCCCAATTCCCATCCAACCGGTTCCAGTTTCCCATTCACCACACCTTTTCCCAAAGCGATAAAATCCCTTCACTTTTCAAAAGTGTGCCCAATCCCAACAAGCTATCCAACCCTGTTCCATTGGCCTTCCATTCCAGATGCCACGCGAGACACCATATGCCACGCCAGCAGCCCCTTCCCAAATTTGAGGTATATTTTTTATTTTCTGAAATATATGACCCTAGACATGAACGTCGAATACTTGATTATCCACTTAATTATCACGAAACAATTTTCATAAACACTGTCTCCAAAATAAACCTTGCCAACCTAAATCCCACATCATCTGCATGCCAAGAAAAGTTAGCTGACAATCTATGTTTTATCACTCGTCGGTTTGCCATTCTTTTTAACCTTACACTCTTCTAAGTTCGCTCCTCCTCTCGATAATTCCTGGCTTCACATAAGACCCTAGACATAGACGTCGAATGCTTAATTATCCACCTAATTATCGCGAAACAATTTTCGTAAACATTATCTCCAAAATAAACCTTTCCAATCTAAATCCTACATCATCTGCATGCCAAGAAAAGTTAGCTGACAATCTATGTTTTATCACTCGTTGGTTTGTCATTCTTTTTAACCTTGCACTCTTCTAAGTTCGCCCCTCCCCTCAATAATTTCTGGCTTCGCCACTGGATGTAGGTGAAGTAAATAGATGATTTATGTAAAATGAATGGAGATTGTAATTTTAATACATTGGTTAATATTTATTTCACAAAAATTTCGATGTCTACACCAACATCCTCAATTTCGTTAACTGGAACAAAGTTTCAAGTCTTTACATGGATGTTACATATAAGGTAACCTGTAAACAGTACTCTTTGCCACATATTTTCAAGGCTTTCCACTCCCTAAACAAAGTTTAAAATCCTGTGGCAATGTGCGGGTACACTTTCTATTAGGAGATCAAATCGTCTACACCCATTTGTTTTCAGTTTAAAAACCATTTAGTTTTCATTTTTTTAAAAAATTGAATATTAAAATATAGTTTGGTAACTACTTTTAGGAGATCAAATCATTTACACCCGTTTGTTTCCTACTTACCAAACGAAATGGTTATCAAATGGTCCATTCATAATTTTCATTAGCATTTAGTTATGTACTAGTTGTTTCTACTTACTGTAAGTTGTTCCCTAGATTAAAAAAATGAAAACGAAATAGTTATCAAACGACCCCTAAGTTATTTCCTACTTACCGTTTTTGTTGATTATTTGTTTGCGAGTTTTGGCTTAGTGCCCTTGCTTGTACCTTAATAAAATTTGGTAGAGGGGAGGAGGGGAGGTGGGTTTTTGGGTGTCATGATCTTCTTCATTTTTTTATTTTTGGGGAAAGGGTAAGTGCTTCACAAGTGAATATTTGTAAAAAGATAATCTCGCCTAATCATTCTCTTCTTTCACCCAAAAACAAAAAAAAAAAAAGCTACAAACTCTTTGTAGCTCTGACGATTTCAGGTTTAGGGTAAGTGAGTGAGAGGTAAGTTCGAAAAAAATATACGATTACAGAGGACCCACTAGAGCCCACAGTAAGAAATCCAGCAGATACCCGCACGAAGCCCAAACGTGAGCCCAATCCAAAATCCAGTTTTCATCGTTTCTGACCCAACTAAACTAAAAATTTTGGAGCCCAATTTTCGCAGATTCAGGTTTTCTCACTTGCTCTGAACTCTGAAGCGCGAAAAAGAATAAAAAATCATAAAATTTTCTGGGTTTATGATTCTGAAACTGAGAAACACTCTTTTAGGGTTTTAAGTTCACCTCTCTGAACTTCGAAGCTCCATCAATGGCGAGCCCTAAGTCCATCGACGCCTCCCTCTGGTGGGACTCTTTCTCTCTTTTACTCACCGAGCTCGAAAATGCCTCTCTCTCCTCCGACCTCCCTCCCATTCTGGTAAACCCTCCATCTCTCTCTCTCTCTCTCTCTCTCTCTATATATATATATATATGCATGTACGAAAAGTGTTGAACTTGGTTGGTATTTTGCTTAGGTAAAGAAATTAACGGACAATCACGCTTGGTTCGTGGACACAGTGTCTCGCTTCAAGCCGCCCAATGAGAATTCGAGGGAGGCTTTGAATTCACAGCAAGTGAAAATTGGGTCTCACCAGTTGAATATAAAGCCTGAGTTGAAAGATAAAGCTTTGAAAGTCAGCTCCTATTTGGTGTGTTTGTACTGCTGCCTTTATGCCACTTTTACTTCTGAAATGTGTGTGCATCTGGTGTTTATATATATACATACATTTTGAATTTTTCAAATCAACTAAACATTCGAACTTCGGCCTAGAGTAAAAGTTTTTGTTTTTCTGATTTTGGGCTCTGCGAGGACAATGATTTCATTTTGGATTATCAATGACAATTACCGACTTGTAAAACTAATCAAGCAGTTTTAGGATTAATGAAATTGGTAGTAATGGGACTTTTTCTGAGATTGGAATGATCCACATGCAAATTTTCAACAATTAGGTGCTGCTCGGTTGATTTAATAGCTTGTTCTAATGTTGTTGGAAACAGATAGATTTGGTATTCTGTAGAACATAATGATGGTCATTGATTTTCCATTTGCTACGAAACTGATTTTGTTGTTTGTCTAAAGTGTCTAGATGAGGTGCAATCGTACATTCTTGTTGAAAGGTCTCTCGAGAACAAAGACGTAGCTCTTGACTCTATACTGCACGAGTATTTCTATGCGGTTAGTATCTCACTTATTGTCTCACTGCGACTGATATGAATGTTGGATGCTATAATGGTTCCTATGTTCTAAGTACTTTGGTACGGGTTGGATGAGCTCAGTGTGAACAAAGTTTTTTGCTGCTTACATGAATCGGAGATTTTTTTAACCACAAACAGGGAAAGAAAAAGAAGAGGGACATTTATTGCTAGTAGTCTGTCTCACTTAATTTGTCTTTGTTTTCCTCCTTCTCTTTCCTCACACAGGTGATTATTCACTATTATGTTGAACGGCAGTGCCTGCTGAAGTGCACCAGGAGTATTCTCACACATGCTTGTAAGTCAATCATCAGTCCCACCCTCCATTTAAACTATCTATGGCATCAGGATACATTTTTAGAGCTGTACTTCAACAACGGTTGAGAATTGATCATTAATGCAGTGTCTTTGGAAAGCGTCCCTGAAGATGGTAATGCTATTAAGAAGGAAGCACTAAAGTTGATTACTGACGGATTGGAGGCGAAGCTGATCAATGTGCTGCAAGTCCTTTTCTCCTCCAGTCACCCGGAACAAATGGTATGCTTAAATCCCAATTCAAGTACATACTCTGTTCGATTTTGAGTCTTCTAAACTAGACGGCAGATATGATCTTACCCCCTTAAATTTATAAATTCCTACTCCCTAGTGGAGCAATTATTGTTTTTCCCTCTTCGGGCACCCTTTTACTCTTTTCATTCTAATGGGATGTGCTATGCGAAATTACGAAGTTCATTGATGTCGAAATAACATGTTATTGCATGATTGACCAGCTTTGGCTACATTGTCAGTAGTGAGCGATAGGAAGCTGACACAATGGATGAGATAGCTCTTCTGTGTTTATCATTTACTAGGATTTCATATTGTTATTTGAGATAGCGTGTTGAAGGAGGTTATGTTAAGTGAAACTAAGGTTATGGTGACCTAGTGGGACTCTGGGAGTCATTGCTATAACAACAGCTGGGGGAAGTTTTAAGCCAGATATTAACAAGTAACAAGTCCCTGCTGTCATGCGTTGTGCAATAGCCTACGAATCATGTATTTGGGTGTGGAATATCTTATTAGCTGTCCTTGTTTTACATTCATATGAGGCTCTAGGACAGAAGAGGTGGAACAAGTTTTAGCTTCAGCAAGTTGGATGATCCTATCATAGTTTATTCTGCTGACTTGACCAATCTTATGTCTTATGTTTCCTTATTTATATTTGAAATTCTACGTTGATGCCCATATAAAAATATGTGTCTCGACACATGGGTACACGTGTGCATGCACATTTTTATTGGAATTGAATAATTATGTATTTGTTACAAAGCCTGATGTTATCTTGTCTGGTTGCTTTATTAGGATCTTGACCTTTTCACTTTGTGGGCCGAGGAGACACTAATTGAAGACAATTTGGTTTTGGACATTCTTTTCCTTGCTTATTATGAGTCATTTTGTACTTGTAATGGTGACAGGTGGAAAACTTTGTGTTTTCTCTATAAGGTATTTTGTTATCTTCGTCAAAGAATTCATTTACGAAGTACTCTCTTATCCAGTCCAAGTCAAAACCTTTGTCCTGCAGGGAACTTTATCTGGGTCCTATAACTTTGAAAATCTGGCAGTATCAACTGAAGCACTACGTTCTTCTTATCAAACCAAAGTCCAGCTGCTTCTCATCCTTATAGAAACCCTGGACTTGGAAAGTCTTCTCCAGATGGTTCACGATGCAACCCCTTTCAGGTTCTTATCTAGTTAGGATGCATCTTGTATTCATTCTGCAAGTCATGTTCTAGCAACACTAAATATCTTTGGTCAAATTGTTGGTTTGTACATTTAAATATCTAGATTGTGGAGATCACCTTTCTTGCACAGTACAGTGCAACATTTTTTTCGCTTATGTACTCAATGAAGATTCCTCTGGCGGAGACCAAGGGATGAAATGTCCTGGGGTGGAATCCACTTGCAAGGCAGATGCTGCGTGCATTTAGCTTGCCTCATCATTAAGACATGGTGTTGTATTTTAGACACGACCGAGTTAAAATAACAAAGGCGGACTTAAGTATTGGTTTCTATTGGGTCAAAAATTCTACTAACTATGAAAACCCAAGCACAGATGATATGCTCTGTTATTATTTATTTTTTCATGTGAATGCAATATGATTGATACTTATATATAAATAAGAACCACTGACTCATTGCAGGCAAGTTTAGAAATCTTTAAAATAATATGGGCAGTCTAGGTTGAACGTTTCCATATCCAAACACTGATTCCCGATTTGAGTGAAGCTTAACTACTATCTGATCTATAAGCATGCTGTTAGCCAAGCCTGTGATGTGAATGTGACTGGGAATTCAGGACAATCTATATTTTTAGGTTTGCAATTATAGGACCATAGGATCAGCTGATTTATAATTTTAAAATGCCATGAAGGCAACTTTAGATATAAATATATGCTTATTAGTGCTGGGTAACTTTATTTTTATTTATTTAAATAAAAACTGTTAAGCTTCATCAGTATCAGTCCAAACAGTGGTTGATTCCTTAGGGCTTATATGCTATTGTTCACTCTATTCTTTGTGTCCATTGTTAAATTGCCATTTTATGCATCCTTAACTATATCCTTTCTTATTTTCTTTTTCTAAATGTTAGACCACTTGTGTTATTCCTCAGGCAGGGCACATTTGTTTTTACTTTGGCTGATGTCCAAGAGATGGAAGCGATAATTTCAACATTCAATGCTTTTGAAACAAAAGAAGCAGGTCCATTAGTTCTAGCCTGGGCTGTTTTTCTTTGTCTGATTTCATCACTTCCAGGTAGTGAAGAGAGCAATGTACTAATGGTATGTGGTTCTGCGCATATGTTGTCTCCGATTCCAGGCTGTATGAATAACAGAAATAATTAAGAGAATAATAGAAATAATTAAGAGAACTGTTATTAGCACAGTAACACTCCAAAAATCGCATTTTGCACTCCTCACAAGTGTATTTTTCTTTCTAAATATAGAAAGCTTGGAGTGCAAAATGAGAATTTTGGAGTGCTAATAACAATTCCCATTATTACTGTGCTTAGTTTTTCTTTTATTTTCCAGGAAATTGATCATGTTGGTTATGTCCGTCAAGCGTTCGAGGCTGCATCTTTGACTTATTGTGTTGAAATCCTTCAAAGTGATGTATTGAAAGAATCAGATGTAAGTTATTCTCAATTTGTAAGTGTATGTGTTTAGAGTGATCAGTTTCTAGTGGTGCCCCATATGTTCAAGTTTTCTGCTTGGTTTTTTGGCCGCTTGGGATCCGTCTCGAGGTGTCAACGAGTTTTGATTTATGTTTTGACTTTTCCATTTTAAGTATTTTTTTTGGTCTCTTCCCTCACAAAGTCTTTTCATTTCCTAAAGAGTGATATTTTTTGTGTCTCTTTCTCCTTAGGGGCTTGCTGATGGGTATCACAGTGTGTTGAGAACTTTTATATCTGCATTTATTGCATCTTATGAGATCAATCTTCAGGTAAATGCATAATGGACCTCTGCTAAAACCTTGTTGGCATTCTGTTGGATGTATTTCTTATTTCTTCTGTCCTTGTTTTGTACAGCTGGAAGATAAATCTCTGAAGTTAATACTGGATATTCTTTGCAAAATTTATCAGGGAGAGGTTTGGACACGTATTATCTTCCAGCATCTGTGATTCAATAAAATAATTATTATAAAGTTCAAATTGCGATTATTGTTTGAATAGTGTATTTGAAATTCTTCTGAATTTTGCAGGAGTCACTTTGTATCCAATTTTGGGACCGTGAGAGTTTTATTGATGGCCCTATCCGGTGTCTTCTTTGCAACTTAGAGGGTGAATTTCCTTTCAGGACAGTGGAACTAGTTCGCTTTTTATCATCACTTTGTGAAGGAACTTGGCCTGCAGAATGTGTGTAAGTAGACTTATTTGGCATGGTTGTCCAAATTCTGGTTTTTGATAAACAAAATGAGTTATAGACCTAATCACTATATGGGTGTAGGGTTAAACTTGAATTTGGTTATCGAAATCCTCAGTCAGGAAGTTTTTACTTTGTTAGTTGAACTTGATAATAAGAAGAATTTTTGTATCGATTAATTATAATCGATTGTCTAAAGAATTAATTATTATGTCATTCCCTCATTGTCGTGTAATCATCCTGTCAACAGGTATAACTTTTTGGATAAGTCTGTGGGTATTTCATCCCTTGTTGAGATTAATAATGGCTCCGTTGGGGAGGACATGTCTCAAATTGTTGAGACGCACCTCCCGCTGCATGTTCCTGGATTTGAAGGTCTGGTTATTCCCAGTAAAACTTGTGGACATGTTTTAAGATTAGTTAGTGGAAATACCGCTCTCGTACGATGGGAGGTAAATGGCCAATTACTTTAACTAATATTGGTAATTACTTTGTATTGGTGACTTTTGTATATTCTAGACAAATATCACTAGACTTTCAACTGCTTATAAGTGCACGGGTGTTAGGTTATACTTTAAAGAGACTTTTCCAATGTTAGTGCATTTATCTGTGTCTGTTGTTTTTCTCCTTCCTCTTCAATGTTTTGCGAAATGCTCTTACTAGTGTAGTTTGAAAATTGAAGTCATTTTCAGGAGTTATCATGTGAAAAATTATTACTATCCTCAAAGGGTTAAATTGTTTTAATTTTTTATGTCTCAATTATACACACTACGCGTGCGACATCAAAATTTTATTTCCTGAATTGTCTTCCTTTATCCTTTTCGTCTTCCTTTACTTTCTACTAGCCATGGTTTTTTCTGGGATAATGGGTGACATGTCCATTCTTACTAAATGGGTAGTAAAACAGCATATCAAGGAAAGTAATATAAGATATCCAACTGTATTTTCAATTAAATTTTATTTGGTTGCTGTTTCGTGCTAATTTATGCCTTCTTTTGTACAGTATAAACAATCTGGGGTGCTAGTATTGCTCATGCGCCTGTCCCAGGAGCTGTATTTTGACAGAAATGACGAGGCTTTTCTTATCCTTGACCTATTTAGGCGGATGGTTACCTTTAACACAGTATGGTTTTCATCATTCATTGCTGGAGTCTTTATGGATTCGAAGCCTATTGGTTACATCATAGTTTATGTTACAATTTGTTGTTAACATTTGGTTTTTCCCTATGAAATTTGGTGATTTTCATGCTCTATATTTGGTGATTTTCATGCTCTATTGTATGTTTTAAAAAGTTTGAGCCAGGCACACCTTGAGGATCGCCTCATAGCGAGGCATTCAGTTTTTTATAGGGTTCCTTTTTTTTAGCATTTATCCCATTTAGCATACACTAATTGGCTGAGGCATACACTTTTCGTCAAGGCTTACGCTTTTTGAGATAAATAGTTTAAGGTGCTAACAGTAAAAGCTTCAGAAACGCCCTTTAACTCCAATAACTTGATGGTAGTTTGCATGGTGATCTTTGTAGTGATGATGAGGAGGACTAGAATGTGTGAAGGGGAGATTTTCCCTTACTGGAATTGCTTTTTTGATTATATTGTTTGGATCTGTATTCAAGTTTGATGGTCTGGTTGAATTATATGTTTAATGGTTGAATGGAAGTTGGTAATTTTTTATATTTTTGTTATTATAGTTCGAATTCTGAAAGGATTATGCCTTAACGTGTCAAGGCTAAGGCCTTGAATCTCGATTAAGCTGTATTAAATAAATGTGGATGCAATCAGAACATTGAAATAGTTTTCCCCTTGGGTTGCCATAAATATGATAACATTTAATCAGCCTCCACCGCCAACATCTGAATTCTTGTGCTGTTTAGAGCGGACAGAGAATAGTTTAGCTGCAATTGAGCTTAACCTTGCCTTGTTTCCTTCCCCTCTCCCCTCCTCTCCTAATTTCTTTCCATTTCTGTAACCATCTCTCTTTTACCAAGCTTTTCGTACTGGTGTTTTATTTAGGCGGTATGTTTTGCTTTGATGGACATTGGGAGCTCATCGCATTTCCAATCAACTGACATGGGTGGACAGATAGAAAGTAATATGCGGTAATTAAGCAACCTTTTTGTTTGTGCTTGTGTGTTTTTCTTTCTTGCCTATATTAGCATTTCTTGTAATTGGCACTTTCTTGTTTTACCATCCAGGTTGGTTGAGATCATTTGCACTTTGGTCAGAAAAGTATCTCCTACTTCGGGCGGTGCTGCTCTGATGTCCATGGGTATAAATATTTTGGCAAAGATGTTAAGATGGTAACTTTATCCCCTATTCTCTTTAGAGTTGTTCTGTATCTGTGTGTCTTTTTAATTCAGGGTATTTTGATATCCTTACTATGTGGAAGACTCCTTTCCCATCTAATACTGTGGTTTTGTGCTATAACTAAAATTGACAGAAATAGTGTCTTTTGAAAGTTTTCATATAGTCTTAGTGCTATTATCTAAAGCCTTCATTTAGTGCTATTATCTAAAGCCTTCATTTAGTACAACCATAGCAATAAGTGAAACTGGAAGAACTATAGATATGGTGGGAGCTTGTCGCTCCAGTGGTAGAGAGCCGTTAACCCCACACCCAAATTCCAATTCAAACCTCCTCCTCCCCCTTTGATATCCTCTGTACCAGGAGGAAATGCAGATGACACACAGGAAAGCATTCTCTTCTGAAACAAAAGATTAATATTTATTGATATGGTGCAAGTATAGATACACTTAACAAGTTGCTAGTCCATTGCATGCAAAAATGCTAAATATTTAATATTTAAGTTAATTTCTATATAAATTTTTAGCCTTGTCGCATGCAATTGACTAGAAACTGTTACTCAAATATGTCTTCAACTGGAAACGTGTTGTTAGGTACGTATGCATGAGAGTTTGATGTTATGATTCTGATGTTTGATACGGCTCATTGTTTTAGGTTTGTTTTGTTTTGGTGGATACTTGTTCACTGTGTTTGCAATTTTGCTTTGATAGTAACAAGGTTCTCTTTCCTCATAAGAAAATAAAGCTGGCGTCGATGACTTCCCTACACTGCTAGCAGTCCTAGTTGGACATTACATAATTCTTTAAATTAATAGTGCAATCTTATATGCAACATTTTGAACTCTTATATTCTTTGTGTGAGTAAATAATATACCCTGAACTTCTGAGTGTTATTGTGCCTATAATTATTGCTTGAATTGTTGTTGGCCTAGGCCGGAAATGAGCACAGCCTGTTTTTCTAAGATGCATTTATTGTGACAGTTCCCCTTCTTGTGTGTCTGAGCTGGCTTTAAAGGCAAATATATTTGATTTCAGCAATGGCCGCAATGATCCATCAAGGTGAATCCTTTGAGAAAATATCAGCTTTCTTTGTTCTGCTGTTGTCATGCATGCATAAAAATGTGTTGCACATTCTTACTTTAAGTTAATTGAGGTATACAATTATCTAAAGTGGAGCTTTATTTAATTTTCTTATCTCTATTTATTTTTCAGTGTTTTGTCTGGCATTCTTCATAAGACATTTTTTGCCACTGTGTATTGCTGGCCAATTTGTTTTCCAGTATAATTGTTCATATGATACTTTTTTTTTGCCTGGGAACGCTCTACTTGTTTCCAGTTGTGTTGTAGAAGATTTGTTTCTCTTTATGGCACTTCTTCAGCTTTGCACTTTCTTTTTTTGTTCTAACCTTTTCTATCACTTTGTGTTTTTGTTTTTTGTTTCTAGTGGTTCATGGTTTCTTTCTGGAAAACTGGCAAAGATGCTATTAATTGACTGTGAGCAGAATGATAGTTACTGCTCATTGACTATATCAGGTATATGTTAAATCATTCATTTTGCCATCTTCTGTTTTGCCAAGTCTTGCATTGATGTGCTTTTGCTGGTATAACATCATCTAGTTCTATCTTGATTTGTTTTGTACCAAATTATGTTGATACATACAATAAAATAGGAAGTACAGGATTTTTTTCTTTTTTTTGGTTTTTTTATTTTTTATTCTTAGCTTTCTGCTTTGACACGGATGATTTTAAAATGTTGCAGTGCTGGACTTTATTCTAGGTCTTGTGGAGACAGGATTAAAAAATGATGCTGTCCAGGATTTAATTGTTTTCTCTGTTCAGTATGTTCTTGTTAACCATGAATACTGGAAATACAAGGTGAAGCATGATCGTTGGAGAGTAACATTGAAGGTACAGTCTTGATGAAAACTGATGGGGTTCGGCCTTTTGATTTGTGTATAACTAACATAAATTCGTTTCTCTAGTGCTGGTATTGTGGCAAGTTGGTTCCCAATGTTTATTTATATGAGTATGGAACACACCTGATGTAAATTGATGGATTTCAGCCCTTTGGTTTGTGTATAACTAACATAAATTCTGATCTGGTCCTAGTAATTGGATTGCGTTGTATATCAGCCTTAAACCGTCAAACACCGAGAAAATTGATGGTTCCATACAGGCACATACAAGAGAGTAATTTTATTGTTATTAAACACCTTTAGATTTATAGAAATTACAAGAAATTTGGCAAATCAAGTTTCGATTTATTCTGCATGCAGTTGTTATCCTATTTGTTGTAGCTTGTTATGCTGTGAGTGCGAAGCCATTTGTCTTTCTTATGCCTTCTGCATTTGTTCTTTTAATTGATGTAACTTAACCAGTTAAAGAGTACGAGGCATATGATTCATGAGTCTTTCAGATACCTTTCTAAAATATGAATGAGAGTGCAGTTAAATAGGGAGGATGGCTTTTTTAGGAGGTGGTTGTAAAGATTTCCATTGGGAAGATAATCGCTGTGGCTTTTTTCCATTCGTGCTCGATTTGGCATTGATGCCACTATGTGGGGCTTTATTGTGGTGGCTAGAGTTTCGAATTAAGGTCCTTGGAATGACATTCCAATGGGAGTTAGTTCTTTTCTTCGTGATCTTTGGTTACTTATGGGAATGGGGGAAGAGGAAATCCACTGTAGAAGTAACAGTGATCTGAGTCTAAAAGGACACTAGGAATTAATTTGAATGTTTACTCTTTTAGTGTATATATATAATTTGTCCATGATGTGCCAATTGTTAATCTCCACTTTCCTATATTCCAAACTTCCAACGAGTCAGAAGTTCAATTTTTGGAAAATTTTGAATGATTTTATCTCCTTTTGTTCCTTAATTTGAATGATCTTCAGAACTGTTGAGTAGATAACAAGCTGATATAGAACTAAAGTATCTTTAGTGGATTTACTTGTTCAATGCTGTACTGTTTTTACTTCATTTTAATAGTGTTTATACTGTTTGTTATCAAAGAAAAGAAAAGCATAAAAGAATCAAGTTGTAAGCATATTTTTAAGCTGATACATTTGAGCCAATAACCAAGCTTGTAAATGATTTCATATCAGAAACTTTGTGTGCATCAATGTGTGCCTGTTAGGGAATTGCAGTGTGCATCAAATCATGCATGCATACATGGTACAGAACATTGTTTTCTGCACCTGAATGTGGCTTCTCAATGCTAGTTAACTGTTTACTCAGTTGTTGGGGTTTATGAAATTGAACCTTGGTGTTGTAAATGTCAATTATGGCAGGAAGGTCAATTCCAACATCATTTTACTGTTTCAGGTGCTTGAAGTGATGAAAAAATGTATTACATCAATATCATGCTCTGGAAAGTTGGATGAAGCTATCCTGGATAGGTTACTGTCTGATTCTTCCATCCATAGTACTCTCTTTCGGATTGTTTGTACAACCACCCAAGCGCTGGAGGTGGGCTATGCTATGTATCTTTTAATCTTATTTGGTGATTACCTGCTGTCGTTTGTTCTAATCACTAATTTGGGAGCATTTTTCTGCAGAGACTTCATTTCAGCCGGCTTGTTGATCTAACAGAGATTGAAGGCTTACAGATGGCTATATGTTCTGTTTTAGATATTCTTTTCATCATGCTTTCTAAATTTTCTAAGGTATTTGGACATATGCTTGTTGAATATGCATTTTGATTGGATGCTATGTTTGAAAGAGTTTTAAAGTTGCACATGTTACAATTTTTTGGTATTACTTAGATGATGTACAGAGGTGGTGTTTTGTTTCTGTTCAAAAGTGAGTTTTCTTGATGTACATTACAAGTTTAAAAAATAAATCCCCTCTAGCTTGCTTTAAAAAGGAAAAAGAGCAGTCAACTGTATAACAAAATCTTGTCTGTTCTTTTCCCTATTCTAGAGTGTCTGTGTAGGTGCCAACTATATGTATCTGTGAATCTGTGATAGCTATATTTCTTTATTTGTAATATGATGGTTGGTTTTACACGTATTTTTATTCTGTACTGTAGTTGATGTTCAGTTGGGTTTATTTTCAGGATATATCTTCCAGTCCTCCATTTTTTCATCAAGCAATTTTCTCATCAGCAACCAAACCATTTCCTGTTGTTGCAGCTCTTGTGTCCTTGATATCTTACTTTCGCAATCCTGTATGGCCTCTCCATGCTCAATTGTTGATTACATTCTCTTTGATACGTTTCTAAATACTCAGTTCTCCCATTTCGGTAACTGTGTATTTATATATATATTATCAAATTACAATGTTGATTTCTTTATTGTTAGTTCTGCTGGAATAGTTCCTCATTTACTTGTGTCCATTATCTATCTAATTATTGTTTTGTGGGAGTTGCATGTCAATTTGTTTCTGTTTTATATACTTTGTACAACACATGGATTCATAGGAAACTTATAATTGCATTCAGTGGTTTGTTACTCAGACCGAGGGGCATGATAGGCGCGTAATGCTGATTTTTTTACCTTCAAATTGGCATGCACTACTGGATAGAATATAGCATTATGCACATCTTATTTGCATTTAATTATGAAAAGGTTGGGCAGACTATAAATATGGGGGAATGTGTCTTTGACTCTTTGTTGACCTTAACTGAATTGCTTGATGGTAGGTGGGATAATATTCTTATAATTATTTAGCATCTTTATTAAGATTCTCGAGTTCCCAACGCAGGGAATACAAGTTGGTGCTGCTAGGGTTTTATCACTGTTCTTGATGATGGCCGATTTTATGCAACCATATTTGTTTGGTAGCAGCTTCGGTCTGGATGACAAACAGGTAATGTTGGTTTATGTTTATCTTTTAGTTCCATGTTAATTTGTTGTAAATTCACTTGACTGAATCAACTGCTTCTAAATCTGTTTGTGGCAATACTGAACCGTCGTAGATTGGAGAGCTGAGGCATTCTATTAGTTACATACTACTTGAGCGGTCGGAATTGAATGAAGATCTCTTTGTTGCTGCAGTCAATCTCCTCACTTCTGCTGCGCGTTATCAGGTTTGTTATAGTAGGTGTTAAGTTCTGTATTTTTTTAATTGTTGGAGTATCACTCATATACTTATGAAAGAAAAGAAAGAATGCTAATGGTCTAGTTCTTTCCACTTAATTTAAGGTATCTTCACAATTGTTTGGTTAATGCTTCAATTTTTTTTTTTCAATTTCTTGGAAAAAAGTACTTTTAAATTCTTTGTTTACATACGAGCTTATCGTTCACAAATATTTAGTTGGATTGGCAAGCATTGTGTTTTAGCAATCGATTGCCCTAATTTACTTGACTCTGTTTCATTGAAGTGAATGCTGCCTTGTCAACTTCCAATTTTATCGCTTGATTAGTAAGAAAAATTTCTGTTGCAAAAAAATAAAAGTAAAAAAAGAGTGTTTTAGATTGATTTGACCCAACCAAAGAACTAGTTAATTGGGTTGCATTGTATTTGTGTGCATATGGTGGTAATTTTAATGCATTTCCTCGCCAAAGCAAACTTATTTAGTTATAGTGAAACCTTTCCCTGGAGTCCTCCACTATGTGGTTTAGCTTTTTCTTATTTAATTGTTTATTCATACAGCCTGCTTTTCTTGTTGCTGTATTACCAACCAAAGCGAATAAGGATGCCCAACTGAGTAATGGTGGCGGTGTGAAGCTGCCAACAAATGATTTTGAGTCTGAAAAGGCAAGTGCTGTTCATGCAGTTTTGCATCACATTGAAAGATCTAATAATCTTATCAACAGGTACTTTGTCCTGAATGAATTCGATTTGGTTTCTTAGTCAGTTACTTTCCCTTTCATCATTTACCTTGCAGTCCTGAAAATTCTGCTTTTTTTTTATTTTTTATTTTATTTTTATATGATCCTCTCGAATAGTCGCATTCGGTTTGAACATTTTTTTTTTTAATTTTCTAAATCTGCAGCAATCCCCGAATACTGCTGAATGTTCTTAACTTTCTAAGGGCGCTGTGGCAAGGTGCTGGTCAGTACACTAATAT
>JAOTRO020000005.1:664782-678958 GCA_028566515.2 Pyracantha coccinea | reverse complement strand
AATGGCCAATTACTTTAACTAATATTGGTAATTGCTTTGTATTGGTGAATTTTGTATATTCTTGAGAAATATCGCTAGACTTTCAACTGCTTGTAAGTGCACAGGTATTAGGTTATACTTTAAAGAGCATTTTCCAATGTTAGTGCATTTATCTCTGTGTTGTTTTTTTCCTTCCTCTTCAAAGTTTTGTGAAATACTCTTTCTAGTGTAGTTCGAAAATTCAATAGGCATTTTCAGGAATTATCATGTGAAAAGTTATAACCTATCCTCAAAGGGTTAAATTTTGTCTTAAGTTTTTATGTCCCAATTGTACACACTGCATGTGCGGCATCAAAATTTTATTTCCTAAATTATCTTCCTTCAATATCGTTTTTTATTTCATCTTCCTTCACCATCTACATCATTAGCAATGACAAGATTTTTTCTGAGATAATGGGTTACATGTAGTCTTACTTAATGGGTTGTGAAACAGTATATTCAAGGAGAGTAATAGAAGATATCCAATTGTATTTTCAATTTGGTTGCTGTTTCGTGCTAGTTCATGCCTCTTTTGTACAGTATACACAATCTGGGGTGCTAGTATTGCTCATGCGCCTGTCTCAGGAGCTGTATTTTGACAGAAATGACGAGGCTCTTCTTATTCTTGACCTATTTAGCCGGATGGTTACCTTTAACACGGTATGGTTTTCATCATTAATTGCTAGAGTCTTTATGGTTTTCATCCATTTTTTAGCATTTATTCGATTTGGCATATGCTAATTGGCTGAGGCATACACTTAGCCTTTTGGGATAAAATGACACTTTAAAACAAAATAAAACATGCCCAAAAAGACATAGTTTAAGGTACTAACAGTAAAGCTTCAGAAACTGCCTTTTTACTCCAATAACTTGGTGGTACTTTGCATGGTGATTGTTGTAATGATGACGAAGAGGACTAGAATGAGTGAATTGGATTTTCCCTTATTGGAATTGCCTTTTGATTATGCTTGTTTGGATTTCCTATTCAAGTTTGATGGTCTGGTTGAATTATATGTTTAATGGTTGAATAACAGATGGTAATTTTTTTATATTTTTGTTATTATAGTTCAAGTTTTCAAAGGGTTATGCCTCAACGTGTCAAGGCTAAGGCCTTGTCAATGCTTTCGCATTTTAAAGCATTTGTTAATAGTATTGATTAAGCTGTTTTAAATAAATGTGGATGCAGTCAGAATATTGAAATAGTTTTCTCTTGGGTTGCCATAAATATGATAACATTTTATCAGCCTCCACTGTTAAAACGCCAACTTCTGAATTCTTGTGCTGTTTAGAGTGGACAGAGAATAGTTTAGCTGTAATTGAGCCTAACCTTGCCTTGTTTCCTTCCCCTCTCCCCTCTCCTCTCTTAATTTCTTACCATCTCTGTAACCATCTCTACTTTACCAAGGTTTTAATATTGGTGTTTTATTTAGGCTGTATGTTTTGCTTTGATGGACATTGGGAGCTCGTCACATTTCCAATCAACTGGCATGAGTGGGCAGAGAGAAAGTAATATGCGGTAATTAAGCAACCTTTTTGTTTGTGCTTGTGTGTTTCCTCTTTCTTGCCTATATTATCATGTCTTGTAATAGGCACTTCTTGTTTTACCATCCAGGTTGGTTGAGATCATTTGCACTTTGGTCAGAAAATTATCTCCTGCTTCGGGCGGTGCCGCTCTGATGTCCGTGGGTATAAATTTCTTGGCAAAGATGTTAAGATGGTAACTTTATCCCCTATTGTCTTTTGAGTTCTGTATCTGTGTGTCTTTTTAATCAGGGTATTATGAAATTAAGTTTTGAAAGTTTCAGAAGTCTTTATGCTATTATTTAAAGCCTTCATTTCGTAAAATTATAGCAATAAGTAAAACTGAAAGAACTAGGGATATGATGGGGACTTGTAGCTCCAGTGGTAGAGAGCCGTTAACTCCACACCCAAGTTCCAATCCTACCTCCTCCTCCCCCTTTGATATCCTCTACACCAGGAGGAGATGCAGATGACACACAGGAATGCATTTTCTACTAAAACAAAAATATTAATATTTATTGATATGATGCAAGTATAACACACTGAACAAGTTGATGGTCCATTGTATGCAAACAATTCTAAATATTTAAAATTTTAAGTTAATCTCAATATAAATTTTTAGCCTTGTCGCATGCAATTGATTAGCAACTGTTACTCAAAGCTGTCTTCAACTGGAAATGTGTTGTTGGCTATGTATTGGGTGAGTTACTTTTGATCTGTTATAGAGTTGATGTTATGATTCTGATGTTTGATATGGCTCATTGTTGTAGATTTGTTCTTTTTTTGGTGGACTTGTTCACTGTGCTTGTAATTTTGCTTTGATATTATTATTAATGAAGTTCTGTTTCCTTAACAGCCCAATCTTATATGCAATGTATTTTGAACTTTTTTTTTTTTTTTGTGGATAAATAATATATCTTGAATTTCAGAGTGTTATATTAGCCCATAATTATTGCTTGTATTGTTTTTGGCATAGGCTGGACCTGAGCACAACCTGTTTTTCTAACATGCATTTACTGTGGCAGTTACCCGTCTCGTGTGTCTGAGGTGGCCTTAAAGGCAAATATATTTGGTTTCAGCAATGGCCACAATGATCCATCATGGTGAATCCTTTGAGAAAAGACTAGCTTTCTTTGTTCTGCTGTTATCATGCATACATAAAAATGTGCGGTTTACTTTCTTACCTTTAAGTTAATTGAGGTATACAATTATCTAAAGTGGAGCTTTATTTTAAGTTTCTCATTTTTTTTTTTTCAGTGTAGAGAATTTTTTGTGACATTTTTTCCCCACTGTATATTGCAGGCCAAATTGTTTTCCTGTTATAACTGTCCATCTCATACATTTTTTCCTGAGAGCGCTCTACTTGTTCACATTCTTACCTTTTAGTTAATTGAGGTATACAATTATCTACTTGTTTCCAGTTGTGCTATAATTGTCCATCTCTTACATTTTTTCCATCTCATACATTTGTTTCTCTTTATGGCACTTCTTCGGCTTTGCACTTTCCTTTTTTGTTCTAATATTTTCTATCACTTTGTTTATTTTATTTTTGTTTCTAGTGGAACATGGTTTCTTTCTGGGAAACTGGCAAAGATGCTATTAATTGACTCTGAGCAGAATGATAGTTGCTGCTCATTGACTATATCAGGTATAAGTTAAATCATTCATTTTGCCATCTTCTGTTTTGCTAATTCTTGCATTGATGTTATGTGCTTTTGCTGGTATAACATCATCTAGTTCCATCTTGATTTGTTTTGTACTAAAATATGTTGATACATACAATAAAATAGGAAGTACTGGATTTTTTTTTTTAATTTTTTTTTGTTTTATTTTTATATCTTAGCTTTCTGCTTTGACATGGATGATTTTAAAACGTTGCAGTGCTGGACTTTACCCTACATCTCATGGAGACAGGACCTGTCCTGGATTTAATTGTTTTCTCGATTCAGTATGTTCTTGTTAACCATGAATACTGGCAATACAAGGTGAAGCATACTCGTTGGAGAGTAACATTGAAGGTACAGCCTTGATGAAAACTGATGGGGTTCAGCCTTCTGGTTTGTGTACAACTAACATAAATTGGTTTCTCTTGTGCTGGTATTGTGATTTGTGACACAAGTTGGTTCCACTGTTTTTTTTTTATGAGTATGGAACAAACTTGATGAATACTGATGGGGTTCGGCCTTCTGGTTTGTGTATAACTAACATAAATTCTGAGCTGGTCCTATTAATTGGATTGCCTCCCTATATCAGCCTTGAACCACCAAACACCAAGAAATGACAAGAGAGTAATTTTATTATTCTAAAATTCCTTTAGATTTATAGAAATGACAAGAAATTTGGCAAATCAAGGGTTTTTTTTTTCTCGTTCATACTAGGTCAAATCCATTTGCCCTGCATGCAGTTGATATCGTATTTGTTGTAGCTTGTTATGCTGTGACGTATTTGGTTAATGAGTGCGAAGCCTTTTGTCTTTCTTATGCCTTCTGCATTTGTTCTTTTAATTGATGTAACTTAACCAGTTAAAGAGTATGAGGCATATGACTCATGAGTCTTTCAAATACCTTTCAAATAAAAATGAATGAGAGTACAGTTATATAGGAAGGGGGCTTAGTTAGGAGGTGGTTATAAAGACTTCCATTGGGAAGATAATCTCTTTGGCCTTTTTCCATTCGTGTTCAGTTTGGCATTGATGCCACTATGTGAGGCTTTAATGTGGTGGCTTTAGGTTTGAATTAAGGTCCTTGGAATGATATTTCAAGCGAAGTTAGTTATTTTCTACATGATCTTTGGTTACTTGTGGGAATGGGGGAAGAATTGGTTCTTAGGGGGATGACTAGGTTGGGTACCTTCCTTTTGGCTTTCTGTATCTACGTTTAGTTGGTTATAATTTGTCCATGATGTGCCAATTAACAATCTCTGCTCTCCTACATTCCAAACTTCATGAGCCGGAATTTCAATTTCCGGAGAAATTTTTGTTCCGTAGTTTGAATAATCTTCCAGAACTGTTGAGTAGATAACAAGCTGGTATAGGACATGTGTACCTGTAATGGATTACTTGTTCTCTGTTGTACTATTTTCACCTCATTCTAGTAGTGTTATTCTGTTTATTATCGAAGAAAAGAAAAGAATAAAAGAATCAAGTTGAAAGCATATTTTTAAGCTGATACACATGAGCCCAATAGCCAAGCTTGTAAAAGAATTCATATCTGAAATTTTGTCTACATCAATGTGTGCATGTTAGGGAACCGCAATGTGTATCAATGCATCAATGCATGCATGCATGCATGGTACTGAACATTGTTTTCTGTACCTGAATGTTGCTTCTCAAGGCTAGTTAATCTACTCTATTTACTCAGTTGTTGAGGTCTCTGAAATGAAACTTAGTGTTGTAAATGTCGATTACGGTGGGAGGGTCAATTTTTACATTATTTTACTGGTTCAGGTGCTAGAAGTGATGAAAATTTTTATTACATCAGTATCATGCTCTGAAAAGTTGGATGAAGTCATTGTGGATGGGTTACTGTCTGATTCGTCCATCCATAGTACTCTCTTTCGGATTGTTTGTACAACTACCCAAGCACTGGAGGTGGGTTATGTTATGTATCTTTTAGTCATATTTGGTAATGACCTGCTGTTGTTTTTGTTCTAATCACTAATTTGAGAGCATTTTTCTACAGAGACTTTATTTCAGCCGGCTCGTTGATCTAACAGAGATTGAAGGTTTACAGATGGCTATATGTTCTGTTTTAGATATCCTTTTCATCATGCTCTCTAAATTTTCTAAGGTATTTGGAAATAAGCTTGTTGAATATACATTTTGATTGCATGCTATGTTTGAAAGACTCTTAAAATTGCACATGTTACAATTTTTTGGGATTATGTTAGATGATGCGCAGATGTAGTGTTCTGTTTCTGTTCAAAAGTGAGTTTTCTTGATGTACGGTACAAGTTTAAAAAATAAACCAACCCTCTAGCTTGCTTTAAAAAATAAAATGAGCAGTGAACGGTATAACGAAATCTTGTGTGTTCTTTTACCTATTTTCAAGAGTATTCTGTGTATGTGCCAACTATATGCATCTGTGATAGATATCTTTCTTTATTTGAAATATGATGGTTGCATTTTTATTTTGTACCGTAGGTCCGTAGTTCATGTTCAGTTATGTTTATTTTCAGGATATATCTTCCAGTCCTCCATTTTTTCATCAAGCAGTTTTCTCATCAGCTACCAGACCAATTCCTGTTGTTGCAGCGCTTGTGTCCTTGATATCTTACTTTCGCAATCCTGTATGGCCTTTCTCCATACTCAATTGTTATTGATTACATTCTCTTCATTGCCTTTGTAAATACTATAGTTATATGGTTCTTCCATTTCGGTAACTGTGTATTTACCTGTACATTATCAAATTATAATGTTGTTTTTTCTTTTTGTTATTTCTGCTGGAAGAGTTCCTCATTTACTTGTCTCCATATCTATGTGATTATTGTTATGTAGGACTTGCATGTCAATTTGTTTCTGTTTTATATACTTTGTAGAACACATGGATTCATAGGAAACTTATAGTTGCATTCAGTGGTTAGTTACTCAGACCGTTGGGCATGATAGGCGTAATGCTAATCTTTTTTACCTTCAAACTGGAATGCCCCACTTGATAGTAATGGCTTTGTGGACATCTTATTTGCATTTAATTATGAAAAGGTTGGGCAGACTATAAATATGGGGGAATGTCTCTTTGTTGACTTGACCTTAATTGTTTGCTTGGTGGTAGGTGGGATAATAATCTTTTATTATTGAGCATCTTTAGTAATATTCTCAAGTTTTCAATGCAGGGAATACAAGTTGGTGCTGCTAGGGTTTTATCGCTGTTCTTGATGATGGCTGATTTTATGCAACCGTATTTGTTTGGTAGCAGTTTCGGTCTGGATGATAAACAGGTAATGTTGATTTATGCTTATCTTTTAGTTCTTAATTTCTTGTAAATTGAATTGAGTGAATGAACTGCTTCTAAATCGATTTGTGGCATCACTGAACCGTCGTAGATTGGAGAGCTGAGGCATTCTATTAGTTACATACTACTTGAGCAGTCGGAATTGAATGAAGATCTCTTTGTTGCTACAGTCAATCTCCTCACTTCTGCTGCGCTTCATCAGGTTGTTATAGTAGGTTTCAAGTTCTGAATTTTTTAATTGTTGGAGTATCACTCATAGATTTATGAAAGAAAAGAAAGAATGCTTATGGTCCATTTCTTTCCACTTAATTGAAGCTATCTTCACAATTCTTTGATTAATGCTTTAAAATTTTCTCATTTTTCAATTTCTTGAAAAAAAAATAACTTTTAAATTCTGTGTTTATGAGCCCGTAGGGGTGCTTTTGGTCTGATAGGATCGGAAACAAGCATTCCAATCCACTCCAAAAAGGGTTGGAATCAAATATTAGTTCCAATTTCGGATTTTGGATTATGGGAATTTACCAGAAATTTCAAAATTGATTTTATCTTGGAATTTTTGGAATATAATTCGTATCTCTTGCATTTTGCAAGATTTTGAAAATTTTCAAACTTTTATGTATCCACCATTCAATATTTTTTCTGAATTTTTGCAATATTTGTAGGCCGCTACATGTGTGTTGTGAGATAAAATCATATTAGATAAAATAAAATAGTACATACGATTACTCTTCATTTCTAATTATACAAATACAAAATCCAAATATAACAATAAACATGATTAAATAAGAATATGCATGGCTTTTTTATGGTACTAAGTTTGAGAAAATTCAGATCGGAATTTTGGACTTTCAGATTGGATAGGTAAATTCCAATTGCCATCCAAAATTTTTGGAATTGGAAATGTTTGGACTTGGAACGGAAATTTTTGGTTCGGATTGGAATTTCCAATCGAACTTGCAGCCCTACGTACAAGCTTATCGTTCACAAATATTTGATTAGATTGGCAAGCAGTGTGTTAGTTGTGTTTTGCTTGGGGCTGTTTTAGCAATCGATTACCCTAATTTACATACTATGCGTCTTTGAAGTGAATGCTGCCTTGTCCACTTGCAATTTTATCGCTTGATCAGTAAGAAAAAATTTCTGTTGCAAAAATTTAAAAACAAAAAAAAGTGTTTTAGAGTGATTTGGCCCAACCAAAGAATTAGTTAACTGAATTGCATTGTATTTGTGTGCATATGGTGGCAATTTTAATGCATTTCATCCCCAGGCATACTTATGTAGTTATATTGAAACCTTTCATTCAAGTTTTGTGATCTATTCTGATAACAATTTCCTTCACTGTTTGGTTTAGCTGTTTCTTATTTAATTGTTTATTCGTGCAGCCTGCTTTTCTTGTTGCTGTATTACCAACCAAAGTGAATAAGGATGTCCAACTGAGTAATGGTGGTGGTGTGAAGTTGCCAACAAATGATTTTGAGTCTGAAAAGGCAAGCGTTGTTCATGCGGTTTTGCATCACATTGAAAAATCTAATGATCTCATCAACAGGTACTTTTTCTTGAGTGAATTCTCGATTTGGTTTGTCTTTCATCATTTACCTTGCAGTCCTTAAATTGTGCTTCTTTTTTATTTTATTTTATTTTTTTCTGGGATTGATATGGTCATGTCTCAGAATGGTCGCTTTTCAGTTGTTTGAACCTTTTTTTCTTTTTCTAAATCTGCAGTGATCCCCGATTGCTGCTGGATGTTCTTAACTTTCTAAGGGCGCTGTGGCAAGGTGCTGGTCAGTACACTAATATTTTGGAATGCGTGAAAAGCTCTGAAAATTTCTGGAAAAAATTGTCCGGTTCTATTTCGATAACCTCTAACGTGGAAGCTCCTTCACCTGAAAATATAACTGAGACAGAAGCTGAAGATTTGTCATTCAGATACCAGTGCCAATCTGCCATATTGGAAATAATAGCGCATGACATGTTCCTGCACAAAAAGCTGTTACATGCTGAGTCATTTGTAAAACAACTGCCTGAATCACAAGACAGGATCCAAAACACAGTAAGATCAGAAAAATCAAAAGCTGCAGATCTTGAAGCTATTTTATCAGCCTGGTGTGAGAGCTCTGTTTTGGGCAATCTGACTAAGTCACTTACCTATTGTGAGTATGACCCTGAGTTGTTTTTGCGGGCAAAGGTAAGTTCTAGTCAGAATTTTTTATTTTTCTACAAATATATTAATTTGAACTTGTGAATTATGTCTCTGGTTTTGTTTTCACTTTGGTTGGCTGTTTATCACTTCTTTTTTCATCTTCATACATTTTGTGAATTTGTTGGTTGCTTTATGTTTTATGAGTTGAAGCTTTTGGTTTTCCACTTAAGTTCACTGCTCTAGGAAATAGTCATTTTTTGTATAAGAAAGTTTCTCACCTATGCTATACTGTGTTCAGTCTGCTTCATGACATACATTAGTACTAACCTATTATCTACACTAAGGGGTGGGGGAGTGGCTAAGCCTCACAATGGGCTTGCAATAATATGGTTCAAATTCGCCTTTGGCGAGAATCGAAAATAAGTCCTCTCACTTACAAGTGAAGAGGAATACCACTAGACCCTAATACTAAGTGGCTTATAGGTTCTTAATTTTTAGAATGCGATATTCATACCTCTGTAACTTCACAGGTTGCTGCGAGTGTAATCACTGCTCGTGTGATGGTGAACTTATCAATTGGTGATGCAGGAAGTTTGTCTATGTCATTAGTTGAGAAGTCCAGTAACATGTCAAATAAGGTTCGTTCCCTTCTTGATTGTGCTACTTAATTTGTAATCCAAGGTGATTGTACGCTGAGAAACCCATTAAAGGTTCAATTTAGTTTCTAATTTCATAGATTCTCGTATTTAGTACTTTCCGTTTTAGTAAAATTGAGATTGTATAATTTGCATCATATCTGATTGCTGTTATCTTTCTTCTCACCCTTCTTCATTGGCAGCTGAGAAGTCATCCTGCTTTTTCTGAATTGTTTGCTCAATACTCACAGCATGGTTACAGGTAACATGTGTGCTATTGTTATTTTCAGTTGGAATTTCTGTACTTAGTACTGCCACTTTTGAACAAGGCATTTGTAATTCAACAAACTGCCTCTATACAGTACCTCGCCTGAGGATTCTGGATATTTATAACTGCCCCTTCCGGTAAATGTGTTCTTATAGTGTGAAAACAGTTCTTGCTGTGTTACGTGTGATACTTTAGTTTTGAGTTCTTGTATTTGACAGACCGTCTAAGTGGTGACATGCAGTCATAAGTTTGGGAGGTTAAATTTGCATAGGCTTTGAAGACCATATTTGGTTTTTGTTTATTTGTTTCACATGTACTCTTTTAATAACATGTGTTATATCTCATAAGAATGCCGAGACTACCACGTGGAAATTGGAATCAATGAATAATGCGTGTTATGTATGTGCCTATGTGCGAATAATGTATTATATTATTTTCAGTGCAGGGAAAGAGCCAAACTATTTGATACTTAGTGATCTCTACTATCATCTGCAAGGACAGCTTGAAGGCCGTGAAATCGGTGCTGGACCATTCAAAGAACTCTCTCAGTTCCTGATTGAATCAAATATTTTTCAGACTTACCAACACAAGGATGATGGTGATCTTTTTGTGACCGGAAGAGATACATACTTGTTTGATCTTAAATGTGTACGTGCTGATTTGGGGTTAGATCTTTGGGATTATTCAAAATGGAAAGAATCAAAGGCAACTGCAGAAAAAATGTTGCGTCACATGAAAGCTGCAAACTCAATGGCGTTGCTTACAAGTTCGAAGCTTTCTGCACTGAGAGCATTAAGAAGTGTCTTAACTGTTTACGGGGAGGATGTGAGTACTCTCTTAGAGTTTCTAATTGCTTTTAGATGATTTCTCATTGTTAGAAATTTGATATGCAGTGTCCTTCCGTCAACAAAAGGGGTCCAATAATATCTGTAACTGCATTTTAGGGTTGGATATTTTAAGGATCATGCAAATGTAAGAGACGTAATGTTTTTGAAACATGTTACATCTGATGCTAAACAATTGTTAATGTCTAATATTCTACAGGAACCTGTAAAGTTTGTGTAAAAACTATTTCAAACATTGGTTTCTCATTTCAAATCTTTTGGAAGTTGAACAGCATCAGTGATATTGCAGTCTGTGAACTCTATCCTATACCTATGTCATGTCTACTTAAGTACTGAAGAATGCAATCAAATAACTAGGACCTACGGCTAGAGTAGTAACTCTCATGATATAAGATGTGTCAAGTTTGTATTGTTCAAAATTGTGGTATGAATAGTAAAAGCATATAATGGTAACTGGAGAATGCAGATTTCATTTCGAAATACTCTTTTAATTAACTTCTGTTCATCTTACAATGAACGGTTGTGAAGTCATTGCATTCCCATTAAATCAAGAATATGATAAGAAAGACCGAGATGATGAGGTTTTGAGTGTTTTGACATATAGTGAAAGCTACTTTGTCTTCAATAAGACACATGATCTAAGCCTCCTGCTTTCAGCAGTAGCATCTAGATGCTGACCAGCACGGTATTTTTGTCCTTGTGTTAAAGGTCGATGAATTTTTTTGTTGTGACAGTTTAGTTCTTGTCACTTTGTTGCTTTTACAAATATCTTATTTCTTTTGAAACTAATTCATGTGTACCTCTACTGCAGTCACTGGAGACAAAGAGTACAGTGAGACAGATCCCTGATCAACTTGTTTTCTCATGCATAGATCACATATGCCTGAGCTTCCACAACACAGTAGAATCATTAGCTCCAGTACCCAGCACTTCTGAAGATATCTTTCACTTCCTTGTGGCTCAAGCAGAATTGCTTCTCTATCTTATGATGTATGCACATAAAAGCCTGCCTTTATCTGTTTGCATTCTCGTACTAAAAACATCAGGTTCTGGCCTTAAATCGTTGAGTGATTTCTGAGCATTAGTTACCAAGCCATCAGTTATGGGGGTTGACACTGTAGTAAAGCTCTTACTAATGTTGCTTCTCTCAGCGGTGGAGTTTAGTTGTCATAAGTTGCATTTGGTTGGGGCAAGAGACATAGTTTCTGTCGAAGACATGGCTAAAATATCTAATGTGAGTCTTGGTCTACTACCAGTTCTCTGTAACTGTATTGCTACTGCTGAGCACGGAACCCACTCCCTAACTACTATGGACTTGATACTTCGAAATTTCTTGACTCCCAACACTTGGTTCCCCATTATACAGAACCACCTCCAGCTTCAGCGTGTGATTCTGAAGCTTCAAAATAAAAATTCTCTTGAATCTGTGCCTGTTATAATGAAGTTCTTTTTTACTCTAGCCCGTGTTAGGCAGGGTGCAGAAATGCTTATTAATTATGGCTTTCTCTCGTCTCTGAGATTCTTGTTCGCTGAATACTTGGATGGTACGTCTTCTTCCAAAACTATTGATAACAGAAATTCCAACTCATCATCTAAAAGACTGGAAAAGCCTCAGCAAATTTGGGGACTTGGTTTGGCAGTCATCACAGCTGTGGTTGAGTCATTAGGAGACAGTTCTGCTTGTTCCGATCTTGTGGAGAATGTAATACCTTACTTCTTTTCAGAGAAAGACTATATGATTTCTTACTATCTAAGTGCTCAGGATTTCCCATCTGATGATCATGACAAGAAAAGACCTCGGGCTCAGCAGAGACAAACTTCTCTTACTGATCTTAAAGAAACTGAGCACACTCTCATGCTAATGTGTGTGCTAGCAAAACATTGGAATTCCTGGGTTAAGTCCATGAAAGAATTGGATTCCCAGTTGAGAGAGAAAAGTATCCATCTTTTAGCCTTTATCAGTCGGGGAACTCAACGGCTTGGAGAACTTTCTAGTCTTAGTGCCCCTCTGTTATGTCCTTCTGTCCTTAAAGAGGACTTTGATGGCTGCAAGAAACCCTCATTTATCAACAGTAAAAGAGGATGGTTTGCTCTTTCAGCCCTCAGTTGTGTTTCAAAACCAAAATTCTACACCATCCCTACCACATCTACTGCGCTGGTTATTAAAACTCAAGCAACTGTAAATGGCAGTCACATTTCTCAGTCATATTTCTCCGACTCTGTTGCCCTACAGATCTACAGAATAACTTTTCTCCTTTTGAAGTTCCTGAGCTTACAAGCTGAGGGTGCTGCTAGAAGGGCAGAAGAGGTTGGTTTTGTAGATCTTGACCATTTTCCTGAGCTTCCAATGCCTGAGATCTTACATGGCTTACAGGTACGACGATAAATTTTGTTCTTTGATTAGCTTTTTGTTTCGTTATGTGAAACTATATCTGGTCTACAATAACTTGTAAGTTTTGAGGTGGCGTTCCTTTTTAATGTGGATGTGTTATTACCTCTGATGTAGGACCAAGCAATTACAATTGTTACAGAGCTGTGTGAGGTTAACAGATCAAACGAGATTCAAAATGAAGTCCAGAGTATCTGTTGCTTACTGCTACAGATAATGGAGATGGCCTTGCACTTGGAACTCTGTGTTCTGCAGATATGTGGCATAAGACCCGTACTAGGTCGTGTGGAGGATTTTTCAAAGGAAGTTAAACATTTAGTAAAAGGTAAGAACTCCCATTTAGCTGCATATGTCTTCCAGTTGCATTGAATACGTAGTTTGTTGCCAAGCTACTGGACGTTCAGTGAGTACTTAATGTTTTCTTGTAATGTGTTTTGTAGCAACGGAGAGACACACTTTCCTCAAATCATCTGTGAAGTCCTTGAAACAGATTATATCGGTCATTTATCCCGGATTATTACAGGCTGACGAGTTTCTGTGAGATAGGTGCATATAGGAGAAAACCAAAAACTGTAAGGCTTTGGAATGTAATGTAAAAACTCTGCATCACTTGAAAGGAAGGCTCAGATGAATGGCTTTAGAAATATTCCACATTTTGGTTATAAATTTGTGGGGTTTCTTTGAGCCATTGTTTTTGTGTTATATATTGAATTGCTTTTGAGAAAGATGTGTTGTATGATTGATGGGCAGGATTTTGTTGAATCCGTGGCCATTTTCCATTGTCGCGTGCGAATTTCCTGTCCTTTCCTTTTCCAAAGTTGTTTCCGTTAAGTGTTGCGTTTTCATTGCCCTTCTCTCTCTCTCTCTCTGTAATTTACACGAACTTTGATTTGAAAGGAAGATACTTGAAACGGAGTGATGAGATTCAGGCTGTTTAAACGAAGGGATCACTTTTTCTTTTCTTTTCTTTTTTTGAAAAATAGGGATTAGTGTTGGTTCTCACTCCGCATCGAATTTCAACGATTCGAATCGTTTATTTTGTAAGTCTCGATTCATAAATCATTTTTGTGAAAATTCAATTCAATCCAATATCATTTGCCCATTTAATAATCACGATGAAATTTCATTATTTTAAGAATATGGTGTTTATTAATTTCTTTGAATTAAATTATATGCCTAAGATATTTCTGATTTGGCTAATATTTTGCAAGATGATCTATGAGGTATAATTGGAAAAATAAATAGTTCGAATCGTTAAAGTTTAATGTGGTGTGGACCTCATAACTACTCTCTATTTTTTGAAAAAAATAGAAGTCCCTCCCCTTAGACCATCTTCAACCCTTAGGCTAAAACGTAAAATTTTTAGCCCATAAAATTTAGGTTTTAGCCCAGAAATGGTTTTTCTGCTTCA
>JAOTRO020000005.1:653800-664682 GCA_028566515.2 Pyracantha coccinea | reverse complement strand
CTGAAAAGGCAAGCGTTGTTCATGCGGTTTTGCATCACATTGAAAAATCTAATGATCTCATCAACAGGTACTTTTTCCTGAATGAATTCTCGATTTGGTTTGTCTTTCATCATTTACCTTGCAGTCCTAAAATTGTGGCTTTTTTTTTTTTTTTTTTTTTTCTTCTGGGATTGATATGGTCATGTCTCAGAATGGTTGCTTTTCAGTTGTTTGAACCTTTTTTTCTTTTTCTAAATCTGCAGTGATCCCCGATTGCTGCTGAATGTTCTTAACTTTCTAAGGGCGCTGTGGCAAGGTGCTGGTCAGTACACTAATATTTTGGAATGCCTGAAAAGCTCTGAAAATTTCTGGAAAAAATTGTCCAGTCCTATTTCGATAATTTCTAGTATGCAAGCTCCTCCACCTGAAAATGCTGAGACAGAAGTTGAAGATTTGTCTGTCAGATACCAGTGCCAATCTGCCATATTGGAAATAATAGCGCATGACATGTTCCTGCACAAAAAGATGTTACATGCGGAGTCATTTGTAAAACAACTGCCTGAATCACAACAAAAGACAGTAAGATCAGAAAAATCAAAAGCTGCAGATCTTGAAGATATTTTATCAGCATGGTGTGGGAGCTCTGTTTTGGGCAATCTGACTAAGTCACTTACCTATTGTGAGTATGACCCTGAGTTGTATTTGCGGGCGAAGGTAAGTTCTAGTTAGAATTATTTTCTCTATGAGTCAGCTAATTTTAACCTGTGAATTTTGTCTCTGGTTTTGGTCCTGGGTTTTTCTTCACTTGGGTTGTCTATTTATCACTCATCATTTCATCTTCATTCATTCTGTGCGTTTTTGTTGGTTGCATCATGTTCTATAAGTTGAAGCATTTAGTGTTCCGCTTACGTTCACTGCTCTAGGAAAGTCCCTTTTTGTATAAAAAGTTTCTCACCTATGCATTACTCTGTTCAATCTGCTGTATGACATACATTAGTACTAACTTATTAACGAAGTTGTTCCTTGATAGGATGTCAGACTTTTTCTTACAGGTTCTTAATTTTTAGAATGCAGTATTCATACCTCTGTAACTTAACAGGTTGCTGCGAGTGTAATAACTGCTCGTGTGATGGTAAACGTATCAATTGGTGATGCAGGAAGTTTGTCTGTGTCATTACTTGAGAAGTCTAGAATTCTGTCAAATAAGGTTCGATCCCTTCTTGATTGTGTTACTTAATTTGTAATCCAAGATAATTGTATGTTGAGAAATCCATTAAAGGTTCAGTTTAGTTTCTAATTTCATAGATTCTCATATTTAATACTTTCCGTTTTATTAAAATTGAGATTGTAAAATTTGCACCATATCTGATTGCTGTTACCTTTCCTTTTACCCTTCTTCATTGGCAGCTGAGAAGTCATCCTGCTTTTTCTGAATTGTTAGCTCAATACTCACAGCATGGTTACAGGTGATATGTTTGCTATTGTTAATTTCTGTACTTAGCACTGCTACTTTTGAACAAGGCATTTATAAGTCAACAAACTGCCTCTGTACAGTACGTCGCCTGAGGATTCTGGATATTTATAACTGTCCCTACTGGTAAATGTTTTCTTATAGTGAGAAAACAGTCTTTCCTGTGATATGAATGATGTGTTAAACTTAAATTTTGAGTCCCTGAAGTTAACAAAGTATAAGTGAAGCATTTAGTTACTGAACCTTGGAGGAGTTATTCGATGCTTTTGTCAAGATGTACATATTTTTTTCAAAACATTACAAAATATTTGTATACTCTTGCCTGTATTCATATTCCCTGTATGTTGATTGACTACATATCATCAGCCCATTTTTCGTGTTCAATGGTTATATTTGTATCCGTTTGTGTGCATGTGCTGTCAACTTTATGCATTTGCATGTAACAGTGTTTCTTTTTGTTATAATGACTGTATATGATGAACATCCCCCCGTGATCTTAAAGTTGATACTGTGTTCTAGTATTTGACAAACCATCTAAGTGGTGACATGCAATCATAAGTTTGGGTGGTTCAATTTGCAGAGGCTTTGAAGACCATATTTGATTTTTGTTTATTTGTTTCACATATTACTTTTTTAATAAGATGTGTTATATCTCAAAAGAATGCTGAGAGTACCACGCGAGGAAGTGGAAGCAATGAATATTGCATGATAAGTATGTACCTATGAATGAATAATATATTATCTTTTTTCACTTTTCAGTGCAGGGAAGGAACCAAACTATTTGATACTTAGTGATCTCTACTATCATCTGCAAGGAGAGCTTGAAGGCCGTGAAATCAGTGCTGGACCATTCAAAGAACTCTCTCGGTTCCTGATTGAATCAAATGTTTTTCAGACTTACCAACACAAGGATGATGGTGATCTTTTTGTAACCGGAAGAGAGACATATTTGTTTGATCTTAAACGTGTACGTGCTGATTTGGGGTTAGATCTTTGGGATTATTCAAAATGGAGGGAGTCAAAGGCAACTGCAGAAACAATGTTGCATCATATGAAAGCTGCAAACTCAATGGCGTTGCTAACAAGTTCGAAGCTTTCTGCACTGAAAGCATTAAAAAGTGTCTTAACTGTTTACAGGGATAATGTAAGTACTCTCTTAAAAATTTTAATTGCTTTCAGTTGCCTTCTCATTTTTAAAAACTTGATCTGTAACTGCTATTTATGGTTGGATATTTTAACGATCATGCAGATGTAAAAGATGTAACGGTTTAAAACATGTTACATCTGATGCTAATTAAAAACAAATGTTGATGTGTAATATTTTACAGAACTGTAATTTTTGTGTATAAACTATTTCAAACATCTGATTTCTCATTTCAATGATTTTGGAAGTTGAACAGCATTAGTGACAATTTAGTCTATGAACACTACGCTATACCTTGTGTCAAAGGTCGTATGGATTTTTTTTTACGAATATATTATTTCTTTTGAAACTAATTAATGTGTGCCTGCTACTGCAGTCGCTGGAGACAAAGAGTACAGCAAGACGGATCCCTGATCAACTTGTTTTTTCGTGCATAGATCACATATGCCAGAGCTTCCACGACACGGTAGAATCATTAGCTCCGGTACCTGGTGCTTCTGAAAATGTCTTTCACTTCCTTGCGGCTCAAGCAGAATTGCTTCTCTATCTTATGATGTATGCACATAAAAGCCTGCCTTTATCTGTTTGCATTCTTGTACTAAAAACATCTGGTTCTGGCCTTAAAGCGTTGAGTGATTTCAGAGCATTAGTTATGGGGCCATTGGATATGGGGGTTGACACTGCAGTAAGGCTCTTACTTATGTTGCTTCTCTCGGCGGTGGAGTTCAGTTGTCATAAGTCGCATTTCGTTGGGGCAAGAGATGTAGCTTCTATTGAAGACGTGGCTAAAATATCTAATGTGAGTCTTAGTCTACTACCAGTTCTCTGTAACTGTATTGCTACTGCTGAGCACGGAACCCTCTCCCTAACTACTATGGACTTGATACTTAGAAATTTCTTGACTCCCAGCACTTGGCTCCCCATTATACAGAATCACCTCCAGCTTCAGCGCGTGATTCTGAAGCTTCAAGATAAAGATTCTCTTGAATCTGTGCCTGTTATAATGAAGTTCTTTTTGACTCTTGCCCGTGTTAGGCAGGGTGCAGAAATGCTTATTAATTATGGCTTTCTCTCGTCTCTGAGATTCTTGTTCGCTGAATACTTGGATGGTATGTCTTCTTCCGTAACTATTGATAACAGAAATTCCAACTCATCATCTGAGAAACTGGAAAAGCCTCAGCAAATTTGGGGGCTTGGTTTGGCAGTCATCACAGCTATGGTTCAGTCGTTAGGAGACAGTTCTGCTTGTTCCGATCTTGTGGAGAATGTAATACCTTACTTCTTTTCAGAGAAAGCCTATATGATTTCTTACTATCTTAGTGCTCCGGATTTCCCATCTAATGATCATGACAAGACCAGACCTCGGGCTCAGCAGAGACAAACTTCTCTTTCTGATCTTAAAGAAACTGAGCACACTCTCATGCTAATGTGTATGCTAGCAAAACATTGGAATTCCTGGGTTAAGTGCATGAAAGATTTGGATTCCCAGTTGAGAGAGAGAAGTATCCATCTTTTGGCTTTTATCAGTCGGGGAACTCAACGGCTTGGAGAACCTTCGACTCTTAGTGCCCCTCTCTTATGTCCTCCTGTCCTTAAAGAGGATTTTGATGGCTCCAAGAAACCCTCATTTATCAACAGTAAAAGCGGATGGTTTGCTCTTTCAGCCCTCAGTTGTGTGTCAAAACCAAAATTCTCCACCATCCCTACCACATCTACTGCGCTGATTATGAAAACTCAAGCAGCTGTAAATGGCAATCACATTTCTCAATCATACTTCTCCGACTCTATTGCCCTACAGATCTACAGAATAACTTTTCTCCTTCTAAAGTTCCTCAGCTTACAAGCTGAGGGTGCTGCTAGAAGGGCAGAAGAGGTTGGTTTTGTTGATCTTGACCATTTTCCTGAGCTTCCAATGCCTGAGATCTTACATGGCTTACAGGTACAATGATGTTTTTGTTCTTTGACTAGCTTTTTGTTTCATTATGTAAAAACAACTGGTCTACCATAACTTGTAAGTTTCGAGGTGAGGTTCCTTTTTAACGTGGATGTGTTATTATCTCTGATGTAGGACCAAGCAATTACAATTATTATGGAGCTGTGTGAGGCTAACAGATCAAACGAGATTCAAATCGAAGTCCAGAGTGTCTGTTGCTTACTGCTACAAATAATGGAGATGGCCTTGCACTTGGAACTCTGTGTTCTACAGATATATGGCATAAGACCTGTATTAGGGCGTGTGGAGGATTTCTCAAAGGAAGTTAAACTGTTAATAAAAGGTAAAACTCCATTACACTGAATACTGCCTTCCATTTGCACTGAATTCGTAGTTTCTTACCAAGTTATTGCACATTCGGTGAGTACTCATTTTTTCTTGTAATGTGTTCTGTAGCAACAGAGAGACACGCTTTCCTCAAACCATCTGTGAAGTCCTTGAAGCAGATAGTATCGGTCATTTATCCAGGCCTGTTACAGGCCGACGAGTTTCTGTGAGATAATCTTGTGCATATAGGCGAAAACCGAGAACTGTAAGGCTTCGGAAGATAATGTAAAAACTTTGTATCTCTCAGATGAATGGCTTCAGAAATATTCCACATTTTGCTTATAAAATTGTGGGATTTCTTTCGGCCATTTCTTTGTTGTATGTGTTGAATTCCTTTCGAGAAAGATGTGTTGTATGATTGATGGGCAAGATTTTGTTAAATCCGTGGCCATTTATCATTGTCGCGTGCGAATTTTCAGCCTTGCCCTTTTCCAAAAGGTCATCCCTCCATATTTGATGGTATGATGGGTGTCTTATCATTGTTTTTGGTACTAGTGGGACCTAACATGTATCTTTACCGTGGCATTGATGTAATTTTGGAAAAATATTTTCATAAAGTGTCGCGATTTCATTGCCCTTCTCTCTCCATCTCTTTCCTCGCATGATTTAAAGATACAATAAATCTAAAGAAATTTGATTTCAAGGGTTAAGTAAGCAAGTTGGTGTTTGAAGTTGTTAGAATGGTGGTGAGCTTGTTATTCAAGGTGAAATGATGGCTAAAAGAAAAAGTTTGGAGTAAGTTGGAAGGATAGTTATGCGATTCAAATTCGCATAAAAAACTTGTCTAGAAAAAAAGAAAGAAAAGGGATTCAACAAAAACTTATCTAGAACAAAATGATGGGATTGTTGAAGCAATGCTAGTCATCTGACATGTCGCTTAGTAACTGTCACGTGATGAGTGTTGAGAGAAGATATGGCCAAGCACTCAACCAAAATTGCCATACATGATCACTAGTTCTAGAAGAAATTGGAATAATTTAAAGAGAATCCCACAACTTCTGTAAAGAAAGTGCCCTCCTCTTCTCTTTTTAGGAACAATGACCCTTTAAAAGCATATTTGACTTGGGATTCATATTTTCCATTAGCATATTTTCTATTAGGATCTCCAATGGTGTAGGTAAATAAAATAGACAAATTATCCTTTAATTATTAAGGTGGTAAGTTGATCACTCAATTGCAACATCGAAAAAGTTTCTCACTCCAATAGAATAGTTAAACTAAGTTGGCAAAATTTTGAGTTTATTTCATATTTAACATCTACTTTAATACTTCATTTTTTATTTTTTTTCCTCTACATGGAATACTTTATTATATAAAAAATAGAGACGTGGGGCACATTTGCCTATAACGTTGAAAGTAAAGTTGTAAAAGACATTAGACATTAGTGGGCGACAAGCTGAGGCCTAGTGTCTAGGCAGCTAGATGGGGGCCTAGGCAAATTTAAGTTAGTTTATTATATATCATATAAATAAGTGTCTATTTATTCTTAATAAAGTACATAATTGTCTTGGGATATATAAATTGCAAAATAAAATTACATATAAATTACAACGTTGGGTAAAGTATAAAGTATTATAAAATATTAAAAACATGGGAACATGCATATAATGAGTATTCATCCAAGTATTTATCAAGTCTCTTACATTTATTGAAAAGCATAAAATGCAAAATAAAATTTATTGATTTTCTGTTTAAGTGAGAGTCACGATCTAAGCGACTTAGCAGATGCCTACACCGGTTTAAGCATATTTTCTTAATTTTCAAACGGTTAAAATTTTAATCGGACGGTGGTCAGCCAGTAGCCTAGGCGGGAGCGCTAGGCGAAGTTTTTAAGAAAAATAGTTGAAAGGAGTGAATATTGCCAACTTTGTGACTTGTGAGTACAGGCAAAATTTGCATACGAAATTGACTAGATGATTGGAGCAGGTTTTTACCTACGTGATTGTGGCCTATCAAAATAGATTTGACTATCTATTTGCCTACTCCATTGAGAACCAACTAATCTTGTAATTTAATCTGATTGTTTGTTGGATCAACCCACATTTTCATGGTTGGTGGATCCATGCTCCATGGATATACATTAATTTATCCCCCTTTTTTTTGGGGCGCATAAAAATTGGCCCCCCGGATCCGTAATTTCAGATCTTTTGGCTTCACCTATTTGTTGGCATCTTATTAACCCTCGTGACATCTCCACCGTTGGATCTGCTCCAGATAAGGGTCGGTAAAACCAGTCAAAATTGTCAGTGTTTAACTTTTTGATTGAAGAGCACGTGTGCCACGTGTGCCACAGCAACATAATCCAACCGGCCCCCCTCCAAACGGCGTCGTTTCTCCCCTGAGATGTCGACGAAGCCTTATCCGAATAATGACAACAGCATATACCTACTTGAGTGCCTTCACTCAGCCCTGGGTCCCCATAACTTAACCACGGTTAAAATCCCGACCCAACCACGGTTAACCCATCCCCTTTCGGATTCTCTCCACGTGTTCCCATCCAACGGCTGAAAAAAGCTTGCCCTGGATATCCACCGCGGAAACCCTGTTATAAACCCCCTCGTCCTCGTGACCTCGTCCACGCATCTCAAACCCTAATCGTACTCTTTCCCCAAATCACTCCTCTCCAACGAACCAATCAAACCCTAGCAATGGCAAATCCTAAGGTTTTCTTTGACATGACGATCGGAGGCCAGCCGGCCGGCCGCATCGTGATGGAGCTCTACGCCGACACCACCCCCCGCACCGCTGAGAACTTCAGGGCTCTCTGCACCGGCGAGAAGGGCGTCGGCCGCTCCGGCAAGCCCCTCCACTACAAGGGATCCGCCTTCCACCGCGTGATCCCCGGTTTCATGTGCCAGGGAGGCGATTTCACCGCCGGAAACGGCACCGGAGGCGAGTCGATCTACGGCGCCAAGTTCGCGGACGAGAACTTCAACAAGAAGCACACCGGACCCGGAATCTTGTCCATGGCCAACGCCGGTCCCGGAACTAACGGATCTCAGTTCTTCATCTGCACCGCCAAGACCGAGTGGCTCGACGGCAAGCACGTGGTGTTCGGGCAGGTGATCGAGGGGCTGGATGTGGTGAAGAACATCGAGAAGGTGGGGTCTGGACAGGGAAGGACCTCGAAGCCGGTGGCTATCGCCGACTGCGGCCAGCTCTCCTAGACGGTGCCGCTTGGGCTGCTGGTCTGTGGATGATGGAAACGTCGTCGTTCTATGTCTTTGTTATTACGAGTCTTTAAATTTGGGTATTAATTAGGTGGCGTCATATTAGGGTTTGGGTTATGGACCTTATTATGGTTTAATTTTCTGATTTCCCGTCTAATGCTCTTCCTGTGGTTTCTGTTCTGAGACTCTTTATTCTCTGTCGAACTGAGCTATTATCGTTAAATAAATTAGGCTTTTTCTCAATTATTTTATCCTTTTTCCCCCACTGCTTTATATTATAATATTAATTATGCTTGCTTATTGCTTGTGATTTAATTATGTAGTTTAATTATGTTTAATTGTTAGTTGTTGAACCGTTTGCTTTTGGGATAATTTTAAGGAGACGATTAGACGGTTTATTTGTTTACGTGTTTATTTTTTATTTTTTATTTTTTATTGATGTCACAATGTGAAATTAGTTTAAAATTTTAGTATTTTAGCATTATTCTGCTTTTATGGTATTTTTGGTATCTAAATTTAGTCAAATTTATGAATTTAGGTTTTTGGATTGTTGTGCTTGTTGGCATACGCATAGACTTGTAGTCGAAAAAGTAGACGGGCCTTGATATGGCGAGTTTAATATCGTAGCGTTTCAGTCTAATAATGTAATGAAGTTGTTTCAGTCTAATAATGTAATGGAGTTGTTTCAGTCTAATAATGTAATGCGACATTGTTTTAAGTTTTTTTTCCAGTCTCTAATTAGGTTGGGATGTAAATTGATTTCTCTCTTTAAATGCAAAGGTAGAGGTAAGAATGGGTATTGGAGGATGGCGGATATTTGATGATGCAGATCATTGTTTAGTTAATTTTTGAACACGTGATAAAAATTACATACCTTTTTTGTCAGCTTTGTGTGTGATCCATCCAATGCTATACATATATATGTTTTTGTTTTTTTGCTATGGTAGGTGTGAATTTAAAGATAATATTTTTTTTCTTAAAAGTAATTTTAAATAAATAAATATATATATATGTAAATTATTCCAATTTAAGATTATGAACATTTTAATCTAAAAATATTAGATTTTGATAAATAATGAAAGATCACTAAACTGACATATGAAACTCTTAGAATATCATGAATAAATATGAAACACATGAAATAATTTTTTTTTAAAATTATCTTAGTTGTTGAATTTAAATTTGAACTGTTAGATTTTTTTTATTACTGTTAGATTTGATAATATTATACTTTAATCGTTGGATTTGATGAATTTATAAATATAAAACTAAAAGAAAATACACATGTATAATGGGCAACCCTAATAACCTAAGGAAAAATCTTGATCTAAATTTGCCCGAAAATGAATTTTAGGTTAAAACTCATATTTTGATCCAAGTGTTGGAACAAGTTAGTAGATTTAGAACCTAAAATTTGAGTTTTATTCTAAAGTTGGAATAGGTCTAAACTCTAATGCTATTTTCCTACCCAAAAATACACCGTAAGAGAGATTTTGGACCCAAATTTTGAATTTTTTTGACCTTATTATTAAAAGGTTGGATTTGAATTGTGGTACATAAAGTCCTTTTGTGATTCTAGAGCCACCACCGGTTGGGGTGAATGCATAGGCAAATTGTATTTGACATACCATGTTTTGTTTCTTTGGCCATAGGGTCTAATTGAAAAAGTGACAATATTTCAAATTCAATCATATATTTACTATTAAAATGAATGTTGACACACCCCGACCGAAGTCAAGGCATGCCGGCCGTCACGTGAGAGTGAAGTAATCATATGCACAGTGCGGAAGCAATTATAATAAAGAGAATTACGAAGGAATAAAAACCAAGTACTAAGAAAATAATAGCCAAGAAGAGTGCTAGTGACCCACTGGGAAGTTCTCGTGTAAGTTTCCAGAAACAAAACCGTGAGGACGTAGTCGGGACCCAAAACGGACAATATCGTGCTACGGTGGTAGAGTGAGCCCGGAATGTGGTGGACCCTGGGACGGGATGTGACAAATGTTGACATGTTTAAAGTTTGATAAACCGCTATCTTGGCGTCCTTGTTTTTTCTCTCGTCTGCTCAACATGCTCTAAGTTGAAAGTGTGTTTTCTTGAGATGGCAGAGGCTTTTGGTGAATTTTGTACTTCCCTCAATCCCGTGCTAAATCTAAAAGGTATCACCACCACGCACACAATTGAGGTCGTTTTACAGGAGGCCTCTTATTTTGTAAGACAACAGACTATTTCTAATCAGCTCCTAAAATATAAAACGAGACATCCTTAAAAATGATGGGCATAATTTCATTAATTTTTGTTTTTTAATTTTGTTGTTGTCCTTAGGTGTGGTTTTACAAAAGGTTGAATTTGTAACTAAAAATAGTAAAAATTGTTAGGTTTTTTCTTCTTTCACTACAAAGTAGCCCTTCGTTTCAACCTATTAAGAAAGTGGAATGTGTTCCACGCGACCTAATACAAAAACAAATGAGATGTTTTCATTGTTTCAATTTTTATTTGAGATGTCCAATGCATTACTATAGCTACACCACGTTATGCATTTTTCTTTTTTTCTTTTTTTTTTTGGGATAAAGATTTGGCTCCTCATGACACGCCCCGACCCGGAAAGGTCGGCGCATGCTGGCCGTCACGGTGAAGTGACGTAACCATAGGGGTAAGTGATGTAAAAAGTGCGTGAATTTAAATCGAACTAAAAAAAAACAATTAAAGTTTGGAATAGTAACAGAGTGCACAAACGTGGGTGTAGCCCACTATAGTTATTCAGAGCTTAACGAAAGGACGACTACCGAAGAGTAGTC
>JAOTRO020000005.1:621403-639637 GCA_028566515.2 Pyracantha coccinea | reverse complement strand
AAATGACATCAAGTCATTAAAATACATAAGATGTTAAGTTTGTCTATAAATTTTGGAGTGTGCTATCCACACACCCCATTTTACTTCTCATACACCCCTTAATAATTTTTGTCCGTTGATCTTTTTTAGTTTATCTGATCCAACGGCCGAAAATTAAAAAGGTATGTGAGAAGTAAAATGGAGTGTGTGGATATTACACCCCTAATTTTTTTGACCTTTATTAATGGGACCCCCCAAATTTAAAATCCTGAATCCGCTACTGTCCCCTGGTGTGATTGTCCCAGCAGGATATGATGATGGGGTACCAGGTGGCCTTTCCTTTTGGGAGCTGAAGCCTAAAGGGTTGGGAGCCAAAGCTAATTGATATGGCAAATGGCTTTGAGCAAGCAACTAAAGATTAGGAAGCCTCCTTCACTTAAAGGTTTGAAGCTTTAAAGCCACATTTGATTGCTTATAGCAGCATTATTGCAGAATCCTTATAATTCGTCACTGATAGTTTGTAGATAAGTAGCGGACCAGCAATATCTGTATCTGCAAATACGATAGTTGTGGCTCTAGGGACAGAGACAGACAGCTCCATCTTCTGTTTTGTTGAAAATAGATCCCACGGGAATAATGATCTTGCATGTGCTTATAAGAGATTTGACGACTTCTCATATTATCAATTGAATTTATGATAAAACTTCAATTTTCTTCATCCTATCATAGTAGGTTGGCTCACGTACTTTACGCACCCCCGCTTGTTGTCACATATTATACGTGAGGTTGGCTATTTTTTATATTTCCATCTGGGACTCGGTAGTAGGCTTCAAACCAACTGTTGGTCTCACTGGTCAAGCTGGAGTCACTGTTCAACTCGATTGCTTGGGGTCATAAACTTACTTTATTTCTCTGCAGAATAATAAACAAAATGAAATATAAAAACATAATGATTTTTAAGCACGTATGGCTGCTCTCTCCTCTCTCCTCTCGTTTCTCCTTATAATTCAACCCCAAATCTCAAATGGGTTCGAAACCGAACCACCCAAAACCCCAGTCGAAGAATCCACCATTGATGACCTCCAGCTCGCTTTCAAGCTCAAGGCTCTGACTTCACGTCAACTGGTTCAGTTCTACCTGGAAAAATTCCAAACCCTCAACGGCCACCTCAGAGGGGTCCTGGAGGTGAACCCAGATGCGCTTTCCCAGGCCGATTCCGCCGACGAACAACGCCGGGAATGGGAATCCAACCCATCAGCCAGAAGCAGACCGCTACCGAAGCTGCACGGGATTCTGATTCTGCTCAAGGATAATATTGGAACCAGGGCCGCTACCGAAGCTTAACACCACGGCCGGGTCGTTTGCGCTGTTGGGTTCCAAAGTTCCGAGGGATGCCGGGGTTATGGCGAAGCTGAGGAGCTCTGGGGCTGTTATTCTAGGAAAGGGTAGGTTGAGCGAGTGGTTGCATATCCGGTCGTTTTCTGCTCCGGACGGATGGAGTGCCAGAGGGGGCCAAGGTGTGGTGAGTTCTACTTAGACTTGATTACCAGCTTCTTAAATGTTATACGATATCGGTGTGATTAGTGGTGGCGCACTTAACCGTTTCTGAATCTTTAACACATGACATATCTATGCAGTAGCATTATAAAGTTTCAAGGTTTGTTCAGTATCAAGTTGTGTTGTTTATACTGATAGTTAGTTGTTCACATGCCGAAAACTAGTGACATGGTTTGCTGAATTAGTGTTTGCACCGATTAGTGATCACCGTTAGAACGTTTCTGTATTTTGTTTGAGAGTTGTGATTAGTAAATGTGATTTCCGTTTTTGTGAAATTCGGGTGTGGTATGCATGGATCAGTATCTAAATTGTACTTCATCTGTGGATTTGATAAAAGAATTTCGAATGAACTAGAATCAAAGACTCGTGGTTTTGTTTTGATATGCAGAATCCTTATAATCCATCACTGGAAGTTTGTGGATCAAGTAGTGGACCAGCAATATCTGTATCTGCAAATATGGTAGCTGTGGCTCTAGGGACAGAGACTAACAGCTCTATCTTCTGTCCGTCCAGTTATAACTCGGTAATAGGCTTCAAGCCAACCGTTGGTCTCACTAGTTGAGCTGGAGTTGTCCCAGTCAGTCCAAGACAGGACACAGTTGGGTACGTGATGCTTATTGTTATCTAGCAAATTTACTCTGTGCCTGAAGTTTTGCAGCTTCTTTAAGTGATCGTACATTTACACTTTCCGTTGCTCTGGGATTTTGTATTAATTGATCAATAGTAACATCTAATTTGTATGATTAACTCAAAACTGAGGGTAACAAAGTTATCATTTGGAACTTGGAACAGGCCAATCTGTAGGACTGTAGCTGATTCTGTTCATGTCCTGGATGCTATTGTCGGCATTGATAGCAACGATATTGCTACAAATGAACCATCACAGTACATTCCTGTGGGTGGCTATGGACAGTTTCTCAGGGCTAATGGTCTCAAAGGAAAGAGATTGGGGATAGTAAGTCGCTTGTTTAGTCAAGTCAAGGACGATCAGTTCTTGAATCAAACTTTTGAGCAGCACTTTACCACACTGAGGTAACAGAAAACATTTTCTGTGCATTTTCTAGTCTATAAATATGGCATACTATTCCTTGCTGCAATGTAGTAAACAAGGTGCAGTTTTGGTTGAGAATCTTGACATGGCCAATATTGAAGATATACTGGATTCATCTTCGAGCGGTGAACTTGTAGCAATATTAGCGGAATTCAAAATGGCCTTGAACCCATACCTAAGTGAACTAGTTGAATCTCCGGTGAGAAGCTTGAGAGACGTGATAGCATTCAACAAGAATAACTCCGTTTTGGTGAGTATGAGTACTGAGTACAAGACTCTTTGTTTATGCATTGACGTCTTCGTCATTTTGTTATCCCAAAATATTGTGTGCAAACAAGTTTAAACTAAGTGCATTCGATAACCATGGACGAACAAATTACGAATGAAACTTAATGGTCATTTGCAGGAAAAGTTAAGTGAATATGGACAGCATCTCTTAGAAGCGGCTCAGAAGACTAATGGTATAGGAGCAAAAGAGCAAAAGAGCAAGAAATATTGTCAAATTTAGCAAGATTGTCTAGAGATGGATTTGAGAAGTTGATGAAAGATGAGAGCCTAGATGCCTTGGTAACTTATTCCAACTCTGCTTCTTCAATCCTCGGAATTGGTGGTTTTCCTGGCATTGTTGTGCCGGCAGGATATCATGACACTGAAAAGTACCCATTTGGCATTTGCTTTGGGGAACTAAAGGGTTCGGAGCCAAAGCGGATTGAGGCCGCGTACGCATTTGAGCAAGCAACTAAGATCAGGAAGACACCACCTGTTGGTTCTCAGACCAAATTTATGTCCAACACTGCCAATGTCACTCATGAAGTTGAGTCCTCTAAGCCCACCTTCACCACATCTGAAGAAAGACCCCACCTAGCCACTCAAGAACACCTCAAACAGTCCCTTGCAAGAACACAGTCGACGTGAGGACCTCAACAAGGATGCTTGACCCTCCAAACAGTAAAGTTCACAATCATGTTGTACAGCAAACAAAACAAAAATTATGCGGCTCATGAACAATCAGTGTCTGGTTCTGCAAGTTGTTCTGATGTGTGTAATATCAAGTCACGGATTCCACCTACAATTTGTTGATGTATCAAAACCCTAGTAACCATTTTGCCCGAACGCGTGCGAAGATACAAGACAAATGCCTATCAAATCCCAAACACAAACAATTAAGCAGTAGAAGTTACATCTACCGGAATCGGGACGGCCAAGGCTCTGAATTGGTTATAAAACAAGTGTCTAGCAAAAAATATAATGCCAAAAACCGTCTCTGCATTTATCTGGACTTTGTCTTCCGCCGCAGAATTTCGCCGGTTGTTTGATTCAATTCCATATGCTCTTATAGCCTTTTTCTGCCAATTTCGTTGTTGTATTTTACTGCACAATGTATTTTACTCAGTCTTAGCATGTATTTAAAAAATAAACCATGCCAAATTGGGATTAATTACATTGCCAGTTGGTCCAAAGTTTTTGTTTATTTAAATGAATTCCAGATCAAGAAACTAGGCAAATTACTTGTCTCAGCAATCTGCTACTCCATTGCTTTTCCATGGCCACAAAACTTCCATTGTTGCTTTTGATTCTTCTGTCTTTAACTTCATTTGGTTCCCAAATTTTGTATGTCCATGGGTTCTATATTAAAGAAGCTACGGTCTCTGACCTCCAACAAGCTTTCAAACAAAACCAACTCACTTCAAGAAAACTTGTTGAGTTCTACCTTCAAGAAATCCGCCGGCTCAACCCTCTCCTCGACGCCGTCATAGAGGTCAACCCGGACGTGCTTTACCAAGCGGATAAGGCCGACTATCAGCGAAAGAGTAAGGGCCCCAATTATTACTCTGGGTTGCATAGCATTCCGGTTTTGCTCAAGGACAACATTGGAACGAAAGATAAGCTGAACACGACTGCTGGCTCGTTTGCGCTGCTTGGTTCCGTGGTGCCTCGGGATGCTGGCGTGGTGACCAGGTTGAGGAATGCCGGTGCCATCATATTGGGGAAGGCTAGCTTGAGTGAGTGGGCTCAGTTTAGGTCTCTAACAGCACCTGCTGGTTGGAGTCCCAGAGGTGGCCAAGGAAAGGTCAGTATGAAGTTCTTGCCAAATGCTTGCTCTGAGTTTTGACTCACACTACGCAAAAACAGAACTGGTTACAAAATTTTAATATAAAATAAAATTGTAAGGACCCTAAACAGACAATAAAAGGCACTAAACCGTGGTTTATATACGGATAATTGTATGTGTAATGTTGGCGATTCTATTTTTTTATTTATTAAAAGTTTGTAATGCTTGTGAACTGAGAGTTTTGACTCAAACTATGCACAAATAAAACTGGTTACAAACTTTTAATCAAATAGAATTATAGGGACACTAAACAGACAATAAAGGGCACTAAACCGTGGTTTATTTACGGATTATTGTCTATCTAATGCTGGCAATTCTATTATTTTTTAACAAGAGTTTGTAACCGGTTTTGTTTATGCCTATTTTTGTAACATTTCGTTATAATACAAATGCACTATGCTTGGTGTTGTGAACAGAACCCTTATGTGCTATCAGCAACTCCATGTAGCTCAAGCAGTGGACCTGCAATTTCAGCTGCAGCAAATTTGGTAGCAGTAACTCTGGGGACTGAGACTGATGGATCAATACTTTGTCCGGCAAGTTTCAACTCTGTAGTGGGCATCAAACCAACCGTTGGTCTCACCAGCCGTGCTGGGGTGATCCCGGTAACTCCCCGACAGGACACCATTGGGTAATTATGTTAATTAATCAGCAGTAAAATTGGAGTATGTGATAGATAATCAGATGTCATAAAATATATTTTGCAAGTGTAATGTTCATTACTTGTTTCAACAATATTTGGCAACAGTTACTAATGGGAGTAGGATTCTCTCCCCTATTTTTTTACCTCCCCTTCCCTCCCCTCCTATTTGAATGGTCACGGTTAAGTCACATCAACATCTTATATTAATATTTTATAGCAAGAGAAAGACAAAATAAGAGAATATGAGAGGAGGGGATGGAAGGGGATGGAAAGAGAAGGGGAGAGAATCCTGGTTCATACTAATGAATTGCGTTGTGTTTGAATGTATCAGACCCATCACAAGGACAGTGTCAGACGCGGTTGATGTTCTTGACGCAATTGTAGGCTATGACTACAACGATCAAGCAACCCGAGAGGCGTCCAAGTACATTCCGCGTGGTGGCTATAAACAATTCCTTCAGAGATATGGACTTAAAGGTAAGAGATTGGGAATAGTCAGGAATCCGTTCTTCACTTCTGGCGGCGGATCTCTCCAACTTCAATCGTTTGAGAAACATTTCAAGACTCTAAGGTAAAAACATTTGCTCTTCCCAACTGCTATTCTATCAACCCGTTAGCCTTCGAGGGGCTTATTTGTGAAGAACCCTGTTGTTTTTGCAAAATTGCAGGCAAGAAGGTGCTGTATTGGTAGACCATTTAGAAATAGCTAACATTGATGTTATATTGAACTTCAATTTGAGTGGGGAAGCCATAGCTTCACTGGCTGAGTTCAAACTAGCCTTGAATGCGTATTTAAAAGACCTAGTAGTATCTCCGGTTCGATCTTTAGCAGATGTAATTGCCTTCAACCTCAAGTTCTCGGGTGTGGTAAGTAAATACGTACAATATTTTATTTTATTTTATTTTTGGCTCTTTACATGTAAAAAGTCATTCATCCTTACATTGCTTGGGTCATTGGTATATGAGTCAGACGATGCTATTTAAGTAAGGACGAATGGCTTCATATACGTATGGAGCCAAGAATTTTCCTTCACCGACGTAGACTTACTCAAGCCTTTCCTCAATGGTGACCATTATGCTTTGATTGATTTTCCAGGAAATGATCAAGGAATTTGGGCAAGATATTTTTCTTGCATCCCAAGCAACAAATGGGATAGGAAGCAATGAAAAGGCAGCATTGTTGAATTTGGCAAAGCTGACAAAAGATGGATTTGAGAAATTGTTGAAGGACAACAGGTTAGACGCATTGGTGACTCCTGGTTCAGATGTTTCACCCGTGCTTGCAATTGGGGGATTCCCAGGAATCAGTGTCCCTGCTGGGTTTGACAAGAAGGGTGTACCTTTTGGGATAACATTTGGGGGACTGAAGGGTTCTGAGCCAAAGCTTATACAGATTGCCTATGGCTTTGAGCAAGCTACTAAAGTTAGAAAGGCTCCTACATTTCTGCCTTGAAGCTTTAGAGTTATTGTTTTCGAATCGTGAACGGTGGTGTATTGTAATATAATATCTATAAATGAGCTAAGAGCATTCCACATTAAAGAATTTAATGAAGATATCATTTTACTAAACGGCTATTCATATGTGCAACCCAACATCTATACATGCTCTCACGTCACTTGATATGTGTTGTCCATGTAATTAAAGCCTTGCATAATAGTTTAAAAAATTAAATGATGTTTAGTCTTTCAATGCAAAACATGGTTTAGCATTATTCACATTCTAATATGATATGAGCAGTCCATGTTCTGATATATATATTATTTTGTTTTGTTTTAGATTGATTGTTCTTATCCATTAGAGGTGAAACCACTTTTTGCCTATTCATTTTTAGATCAAATTATCAATATATCAATATATCTAATCATCGTTACTTGTAAGGCAAGAAAGTCCATCATAGAGCTTGCACTTAGGTAAGGAACTCTAGGTTTCAATATCTCTTCATCCTCATCTTTAGGACCAAATTGATCTTGTTTTGCATTCAAAGTTCAAACAACTATGGGAGTACTCGAAGGCTTTGCTTTATCCTTGTTATCATGGCCAACACTTTTGGATGTAGTTCAATTGGTGGAATAGAATACCATCCGAACAACACTCTATCTCCAGGCTAAGACAATATTAAGTTTTTTTCCAAGATCCTTCATCTCAAATTCTGACTACAGTGCGAGAAATTTTTTCAAGTTCCTCTAGAGTTCCAATGAGATTCATGTCATCAACTAAGACTACAACACTCGCAAATTCGAGATATGACTTCTTAATGAACATGCAAGGGCATAACTTGTTATTCACATATCATGACTGATCAAATACTCATTAAGACAGTTATATCACATTCGTCTGGATTGCTTTAATTCATACCAAACGTCTCAATCAAATAGCAAAAGTTTTCCTTGGTCGTAAACTTTTTGAACTAGTCAATGCAAGTCTTTGAAGAACTTTCATATAGCTAGCTGTATCGAGATCCCTATAGAGATGCGCTGTGACCACGTCCATGAGCTACATACTTAGTTTCTCGGAAGCTATTAGACCGATAAGGTAGCAGAACGTTATGACGTCCTCGTAGTCAATTACAGGGCGTTGAGAGAAGCCTTGCACCACAAGGCGTGCTTTGTAACACACTCATTACGCTTCCTTACGAACACCCACATGTAGCCAACGGGCTTCACATTAGATGGCGTTCTTAATTAAATATGTCCAAACACTTCAAGCTTCGCTAAGGAATCAAGTCCAAACACTTTACAGTCTACATCGACATTGGTTTAATTGTTATTAATTACTCCATTAAATCCACCTTCATATTACAAACAAAATATTGCCCTTCAACATTACTCAATGCTCATTTTAATAGTGAAAGAGAGACATTAGACTCAATGTTAAAATCATCATCGGTAACATTAAAATAATGGGTCTTGAACTTCACAAACTTTCTAGCCATTCTAAACCTCCATCTGCCTCCCACAATCGCCACCTCTCAATCGGCCTCCTCGTCTGTCACTGGAGTCCTCGAAAACACGTTGAAAGAGCTCCCCTTAAATTTATCCATAGTAAAATCGAAATACGACAAGTCGCCCACGCCATGTAGCAGCGTGTGGGCCATCGACAATCCGCTTCCAGAGGGCCTTGAGGCTTGAGCGCGCTTCTAATGACGATAGCAAGCTATTGTATGTGATGTACGCTGATTTTGGTTTTACTGAGGGTATATTTCTGGGGAGGTTGAGAATCGCTAGAGGGTTTGCGAAGTTCAAGACCCATTATTTTAGTGTTACGAATGACTATTCGATTATTGAGTATATTCACTATTGAAATGATCAGCATTGAGCCATGTTGACGGGCAATATTTTGCTTGTAATATGATGGTGGATTTAATGAAATAATTAATTACGGTAAACATGAATTTGAAATTTCGATGTCCGCAAATATATTTAAACCAAAGAGATTTCAACCTGAAAGTTGAGGTTACACGAATTTATTGATTAATTAATTACTGTAAACACAAATTTGAAATTTCAAAAAAAAAAAAAAACATAGAGATTGTCCTTGGGCCAAGGTTATTTGGGGATATTTTATTCCGTCTTGACTATCTATTTTGGCTTAGCGGCTTTCATGACAAACTTCCTACCGAAGGTGCACTACAACGACGTGGATTTTCTTTGGCATCTATATGTTGTTTATGTCATAGCTTTGAGGAATCTACTTTTCATCTTTTCTTCGGGTGCCAGGTACCTAGGTAGCTTTAGAGGCGGTTAGCATGTCAATTTGGTACCTCTTTGCCATTTTTAGATTCATTGGCTGTTTTTGGGGATGCTTATGTACGTAAGTTCTTTTCCCAGTAGTTGCACAATCTCTGGATTTTTACGGGTCTTTCTACTATGGAAAGCTTGAAATAAGTTCATTTTCGAGGGTCGCCCAATCTATTTTCATTGTCTTTGCATGTCTATTAATTCTGGGATTGTTCATGGTAGGAAGTTAACTTCTGGTTATTCTCAGGGTTTTAACGCTCGCATCATTTCTTCTCTAATGATCCCACCTATCCCTCGCAAGGCGCCAACTATTCTTCCTGTGTTTTGGTCTTCTCCTTGGTTTTCTTGGATTAAACTTAATACAGATGGTTTGTCTAAAGAAAATCCTGGTTCTGCTTCTTGTGGAAGAGTTTTTTGAGATTATCATGGTCAGTCTCTTGATGGTTTCTTCCAAGGGATTGGTCATTGCAACTTTTTTTTTTCTTTTTGGCAGAATTATCAGCAATTATTTTGGTATAGAGTTTGCGTATCAATAGGGCTGACATTGTGCTAAAAGGAATGAGGTTGGACCAGTTCTTAATGATATCTTTAATAAAAATGTAGTTGCTAACTCTACTGTTGATGCAAGTGCTAAGATGGTTGTGAAGAAAAATGAAATTTAATTCGGGGGCTCTTGCTACGAATAGGGAAATGAATATTGATGGAAAGAAGGTTGATGATCCTGGCCCTGTCGTCAAGGTGCTGGGTGGGCTAGTGGTCAGCATGTTTCGAAAGAGAAAGAGGTGTTTATCTTTGGTCATCAACCCTCTAATATCTTGGATCATTCTGTTTCTAATGATGAGGAATTGTCCGAGGGATTAGATCAAAGTGAGATTATGGATTTGACGGATGGTCAGCCATGCGTTCCGGGTGGGAATTTGTCAGGTTCTGCCTTCATCAATGTTGAAGGTATACCTCTTGGTCTTTGATGGGCTTAGGCCTTTTGTCTTATCTTTTCTTGATTTTATTTATGATGAATATCGTGTGTTGGAATGCTAGAGGTGCAGGATGCACCCAATTTTCTACCAATGTGCAAAATTTAATTCATAATCATCGTATGGAGATGTTGTTTGTGTGTGAGCCACGAATTAGTGGTAGTAAAGCTTTGTTGTGAAATCTTTGGGATATTCCTGTTATGAGATTGTGGATGCTGTGGGTTTCTCTGGAGGGTTGTGGTTACTGTGGGATGATAAAAAGGTTCAAATCGATTTGATTGGTACTTCTGATCAGTCTATTTATGTTTGTGTTCAAAGTTATGGAAAGGCTTTTTGGATATTCACTGAAATTTATGCTAGTCCTTGTGTTGCTAAAAGGGATAGGTTGTGGGAGTATTTGGATTTTGTTGCTGAGTGCCATCAAATGCCCTGGTTGCTCGCAGGGGACTTTAATGATATGTTGAGTATTAATGATAAAATTGGGGATGCTCCTCTGTACAGATTAAGGGGGTTTAAAAGGTGGGTGGATAATCACGGTATGATTGACTTGGATTTTACTAGTCCCAATTGACAGAGCTGTTTGTAATTTAGGGCGGAGAAGTTTATATCCTAAGCTTATGTTAGGCATTTACCCAAAATGAAATCTGATCACTGCCCTGTTAAGATATGCTTGAAGTCTGGTTTCATGTCTTTCTACTTCTTTGAGGCCTTTTCGGTTTGAAGCAATGTGGGTCAAACATGAGAATTTTAGTGAGTTTGTTTCTAATATTTGGGAGAATTCTTGTGGGTCAGCTGTGGACAAAACTTGTGCTCTGGCTGTTCCTCTAAAAAAAGTGGAATTATGAGGTGTTTGGTCATCTAAGTCAGAAGAAAAATAGGCTCCTTGCTTGGTTGGAGGGTGTTCAGAAGGTGTTATAATGGTCCTAACGTTTTTTTAAGTAATTTGGAAGATAAGCTGATTGCAGAGTTCAAAGAGCTCCTGGTGCAAGAAGCGATTTTCTGGCATAAAAAATCTAGACTAAAGTGGTTGCAGGAAGGTTATAGGAATACTAAATTTTTCCATCTTGCCAGTATCATTCGGAGGAGAAGGAATAGAATTGAAGGTCTGAAAATTGATCATGGGGTGTGGGTGGAAGATACTGAAAGCATAAAGGCTACCTCACTTATTTTCAGAAGTTGTTTTCTCATGGTCAGTATTCTTGTCAGGTCCGATGTCTTCCTAGTCTATTCCATGTTATTTGTCATGATGATTGTGCCTCTTTAATTGGAAATGTTACTCCTCTAGAAGTGAAAGAAAGCCTTTTCAATATTGGTAGCTTTAAGGCTCCCGGTGTTGATGGTTTTCCTTCAAGTTCTTATTAGAATCAGTGGTCCCATTGTGGAAGTGATTTATATAATTTAGTCTCTGATGCTTTTTCGCAGGGGAAGACTTCCAGATGGTTTAAATAATACTTTGATTGTGTTGGTTCCTAAAGTGGATAATCCTCAAACTATGCTTCAATTTCGGCCTCTCAGTCTATGTAACACTCTATAAGACCATTTCTAAAGTTATTGTTGCTAGACTAAGGCCGATTCTCCCGGATTTAATCAGTCCGAATCAGGTTAGCTTTCTTCCGTTAAGTATCAGATTTGTTTGAACGGGGAGTTGACTGATGAGTTCATTCCTAAAAATGGTTTAAGGCAATGAGATCATCTTTCTCCTTATTTGTTCATGTTGTGCATTGAGAAGTTGTCTCATCTTATTTTTGCGGCTGTTCGAAGAAGAGGGTGGAAGCCTGTGAAAACTTCTCAATCGGGGCCAAGTGTGTCTGATTTATTTTTTGCAGATAGTCTAATTTGTTTTCTGAGGCTACTCCTAAGCAAGCTAGAATTATGAAACTGTGTCTGGAAAGGTTTTGTAATGCTTCTGGTCAGGTGGTGAATTTTGACGAATCACTCATTTACTGCTAACACTTGCAAACAAACTGCTAGCAAGATTAGCTCCATTTGTGGTTCCCTTCTTGTTAATGATCTTGGTAATTATTTGGGAGTGCCTATTGTACATTCTAGGGTTACTTCTTCTACCTATAGCTTTGTTGTTGATAAAGTTCGTAAGAAGAAATTAGCTTCCTCGAAGAGCAAAGTGTTGTCCTCGGCTGGTAGAGCTACCCTTATTCAAGCTGTGACTTCTTTAATTCCTATGTATGTGATGCAAACCTCCAAGCTTCCTGTAAGTGTGTGTGGAGGACCTTGATAATCTTAACAATATTTTTTTTTTTTTTTTTTGAGAAGGGCAGCGGCCCCGCCGGGGGGGGGGGGTGTTTTGTGGATACTGAACGGCACCATAAGGTTCATTTGTGTCAATGGGACCTTGTGTAACATCCCACATCGCCCAGGAGAGTGATCCTTAAATGTATATTCTCATCCCTACCTAGCATGAGGCATTTTGGGAGCTCATTGGCTTCGGGTTCCTTAGAAACTCCCAAGTTAAGCGAGAAGGGGGCTAGAGCATTCCCAGGATGGGTGACCCACTGGGAAGTTGCTCGTGAGTTCCCGGAAACAAAACCGTGAGGGCGTAGTCGGGGCCCAAAGTGGACAATATCATGCTACGGTGGTGGAGCGGGCCCGGGTTGTGGTGGGGGCACCGGGCTGGGATGTGACACCTTGTTTGTAGGCTAAAGAATAAAAGTGGTCTTGGTTTTAAGAAATATGCAGAAATGAATCAAGCCCTTCTAGCTAAGATTGGTTGGAAGCTTCATTGCAAAGATCAAGGGCTATGGGTTAAAATTTATTGATTCTAAATACTCAAAAGGTGAGTCTATTCTTAGTCATGATGTTCGTGATAAGGGTGCGTGGTCTTCAACTTGGAGGGGGTGCTTTATGGTGTTGAGTTGCTTTGTAAAGGTATGACATGGAAAGTTGGGAGGGGTAATAAAGTTTAGTTTTGGAATGATTCTTGGATTATAGATCAACCTTTAATGCATCATGAAGGGGCTCTTAACATTCAGAATCCTAATTGTGTTGTTTCTAATTTTTTTCAAAGATGGGTGGTGGGATATTCCTAAGCTCTGAGCTGTTGTGAGTGAAGACCTTGTTAAGCGAATTATTAGTTTTCCCATTGGTATTTTTAATGCCAAGGATGACTGTCGAATTTGGAAGACTACTTCTAATGGTTCCTTCACTGTGAAGTCTGCCTATAGTTTGTTCTATTAGGTGATTGGTGGCCTAAGGTGGGATGGAAATTTATATGGAATTTGCATATTCCGCCTAAATTGGAAATATTTTTATGGTTTATTTTCAAGGGGAAACTCCTCACTAATGCTCAGGGAGCTAGAAGAATTATGACTACGGAAGCTTCATGTAGTTATTGTTCTTGGCCTGAGGAATCTATTTTGCACCTTTTTTTGGGGATTATGGCAGGGCTCAAGGTGTTTGGTCGGCTATTTTTGTTCCCAATCAGGTGAGTCATTCCTTTAGTCTTGATTTGTATGAGTGGTTGATGGTTAATTTAATATCTAAAGAGAAATGGAATGATAATGCTGCTTGGTGTGATATCTTTGCTTTTGTGTTGTGGAATATTTGGAAATGGAGGAACAATCATATTTTTCATGATAATTTTCAGTTCCCTATTGATCCTAAAAGGGTTGTTTATTTGAATGTTGTGGAGTGGCATAATGCTTACCAAGCTAAGAAAGCTGATATGGTGGTTTCTCAGAAAGTTCATACTCTTCTTAAGTGGGATCCTCCTACCATGGGATGTTTTAAATTGAACGTGGATGGCTCTAGAAGGAGTGGGTCGAGTAGAATTGGGGCTGGTGCTGTTATCTGTGATTCTTCTGGTGATTGGATAGGTGGGTTTGCTGTCAATTTGGGTAAGGTCAAGTTCTTGAAGCTGAAATTGGGGTTTGTTATTTGGCCTTAAGTTGCAACTGATAAAGGGATCTCTCGGATTATTGTGGAAATGGATTCCGCTACTTCTGCGAATCTAATGCAGGCTATGCAGCTGGCTGGGTTTGCTAATTTTCATCCTCTCGCGTCTTCTTTGCGTAATTGCCATGAGATTTCGAACCAATTCGAATATTCTCAACTCAAGCATATTTACGAAGAGAAGAATTATGTGGCAGATTGTTTAGCCAATTGGAGCTACAACCTTGATCTGATCTTTTGTTTTCTTGAAGAACCTCCTATTTGGATTGGTGATCTCTTGTCTGATAATATTTAGTGTTATTCCTTCCCTCCAATCGACTCATTTTGATCCTCCTTGGCCTTTTCGTACGCAATGGTCTATTTGTTTGGACAGCATTCGGAAGATGACTTTCTATGCCTCTCACATATATCGCGAAGGAAATGTAGTTGCGGACAATTTTGTTAACATGGGCTTCTCTTCTTCAATTTGGTATGACATGATTCCCTTCCGATGGCGGTTCATGCCGCTTTATTTTTAGACTATGTTGGCTTTTCTGGCTTCCGCTTCTCAAATTAATGTGCATCTCGGAATATAGGTTTGTCTCACTTTTTCTTCTTCTTCTTATCCTTGTAATGTTTCTTGTTCTGTTTTGCAGGTTTAGACCTTTAGGTTTAGCTTTAGAGGGGTTAGGTTTCATGTCCCCTCTCTTTTCTTTGTATCTTTGTTGTTTTTGTTTCTAGAATGGTAAGGTTTATGTCCCCCTTTTTTTATACTATAAGGTGTTAGTTTTATGTGCCCCCGACTAGGTGTACCAGTTTTTTCGATGTCCATAAAATTCTCCTTGTACAGTGGAGGTTTTCTGTTATTTTTTTTTTTAAAAGAAAAAAAAAAAGAGAGTAAATTAATAGCTTTCATTTTCACCCTCTGTTCTCCTCTCATCTCATTCATTATATATTTGCATTCACTCAAGGCTTGCCAAACTCCAATTAATCACTTTATAATTTGAAGTTTCACTCACTCACTCCATCCAATGCTTTACCTCCTAATTTTTTGTGTCTCTTTCATCCTCCTTTTCAAGTCCTTCACTCACTACAAGCCAATGTTACAAACATGGGAGGATAACCTCAGATTAATCGCACTCAATTTTTGGGGTGGATCTTCAAGTTTTCTCCAGAAAGACTGGATTTCACTCCAACCCATCACCTCCAAATTCAAAAAGATGGTGACTTTTGGTTCAAATGTGGAGGGGCAGAGAGAGGAGAGAGCAACTAGTCTCTCGCTCCTGGATTTGCCTGACTTGGCCTTGGGCTGCATTCTTGCGAAGCTTCCCCCATCTGGGTTGTGCTCCATGGCAACAGTTTGCTCTTCTCTGAGGAAAAGCTGCACAAGTGATCACTTGTGGGACAACCATATGAAGCACAAATGGGGTCGACTTATTGGGCCTGCTGCTTACAGACAATGGCAACTGGCTTCAAGAAATAGAATCAGACAGTACTGTCTTCAGACCAAGAAAAAAGGTGCAATGGAGTCCCTAGCGGCTATCATTTTGCCTTCCACATGGACTACTCTGCCACAATCAGTAACTTGTGTGTGTAATTATAAAGTGAAGGCTAGTACTCGTAGTTTGTTCCATTCGATCATGTCTCTGTATCTCTCTCTTGAAAGTGGCAAGTTCTGGTTCCCGGCTCAGGTCTACAACCGTGAGGTATTCGCAAACTTGATATTGTCAGTAGTTTCTATCTCTGCTAATTTATAGTTTGTACAATTTTTTTGTTCGTTTCTTGTTTTCTTGCTTGACAATTTAATGAACAGCCTATATATATATATATGTCTTTTCCTGCAGCATGGTAATCTAGGCTTTCTGCTGTCTTGTTATGATGCACAACTGCGCTATGATTCGCTGACAAACACATTTCAAGCAAGGTAGAGTAGCAGTCTGCTTTATATGGGCGTATACATATATTTAGTTCGATTCTGGAATGGCTTACTTCTGAGTGGTCCTCTATTGAATTAAAAAATGTACGTTGCAGATATTCACCTTATGGGTGGAGGGTAGTAGAGGAAAATATACCATGGGATAGACTAAGACCGGCTCCAGTTGATACTCCTCCTCACAAACTTCATGTCACCGATTGTTTACATGACTTAAAACCTGGTGATCATGTTGAGATCCAGTGGAGAAGAAACAGAGAATTTCCTTATGGTGTGTTTCTCCCACCTTCAAATGTCTCTCGATTTTCCATTAATTTTGGAATTTGCCAATAATTTGGATTCTTATGTATTTTAGGTTGGTGGTATGCTGTCATTCGTCACTTAGAGTTGTGCGATGGGAATGAGAATCGCTGCCGTTGTCACCACAATGGTGAGAACAACATTTCAGTTTCTGCAATTCTGCTGAGTTTTTTTTTTCTTCGGTACTAGGAGATACATACTTCTTTCTCGCTTTTTAGTTTTTTGTTTTTGTTTTTTGGTTACAAAAGACAGACTTCCGTCCTATGTCAATTGATAAGCACCATGCATGAGATGCCATACTAAAGTCTTCCTATACAAATCTATAGATTTGAGGATATCTCTTCCCCTGTATAGTTTGGCATTGAAGCACTTTCAGCATGGGAATCCATGTCCTGCATTAATTTAGACAGCAGAAAACTCTAAATCTAGACAGAGTAATTTGACGCTGAGACTTCCTTCTCCGTTTCTTACGTTTGAGGAATGTGTCCCCGCTACGGTTGTTTGTCATGACCAAATCTGATGTCTTATCTATGTTTTGGTGTCGAATATGTTTTTTTTCCCTCCTCAAAACATAATTGTTTGTTCTTACCGGATTGCAGTTTTCCCATTCCTTGCATTTTGATCATCGTTTTATAAACGAAAGAAGTGTTACTTGACTAAAAATGAAAAGGAAAACCTATGTGTTAGTCTTGCTGAATCATTTTTCTCATTATCACCAGAGCACCAAGTGCTTGATATTTCTGACAAACAAGTACTGTTTGTTTAACTACAGATATAGTAATATTGGAGTTCAGTCAGTACGCTCCTGGCTCCAGATGGAGACACATGACGATAAACAGGAAGGACCATCGAGAAGAAGGGAATGAAGCAGACGGCTTCTATGGAGGAATCCGAAAGCTTTACAATGAGGAGGAAATTGCACAGTGGAACCGCTTAGGGCCGAACCGTGTTAGGCAATAAACCTTCCACTCTTAATCCTGACCACTCTATAAATAATTAAGCTCCCTTTCCCCCTTTATTTTTTCTGTTGAGCTGTGAATCGAGATCAAAATAATACTCGACGTTTTTGTTCTCAAGAACACAGAATGTTTTATTGTAAAACCATGGTAATATTAGCTTAGTCAAATTGGTTACAGGAGTATACTCTTCTCTTAAAAATCCAATTTCGAAAAAAAGTTTGTTAAACGCCCTCTTAAAAAGCCATCATACAGCCGACACATATAATATATAAGAGAGAACATACACTTAGAAAGAGTATAGATTGGCTTTGGAACAATCAAATTAGATCGCTAAAATTGGATAGTTCTTTCGTAGGTATTGCAACATTTGAAAAGAAAAAACTTAAAATGTAATTAACAGACATCAACTGAGCATCTCCGTTGCATGTAGTTTTTCTCACCTTCGACATCAATTTACAATGAGTGTATATATCAATATTTGTACATTATCCTTTGCCACTAAAGTCCCTATACTAGCGGATATGTGCATACGTGAATCCACTTAAACAAGCATAGTATGAGTAATGGTTAGATCTGATTTTAGATTGGATTGAATCGACAACACATGGTACCAATGCCAATTCAAAAGGTTTCGGAATTGAATAAAATTCTAAGTGCGTGCGAAATCACATTCAAAGTAATCATAGAAACAAGATTATTAATATAAAGGATGTAGTGCATTGCAATTTCAAGCTGAATAGGTTCTTCGCTTAGCTTAGGTATTTATGACATACTGCTAAGTGTCACTCATGATTTATAGTAGCCATGACATACTGATAGGCTTCGTTCTTGTTTTATTTTCACAAAATAAAGTGGGAAACAAACGTGATGTGTAAGTGAGATGGCTTAAAGTAAAGCTTCTTTTGGAAGTTTTAGCAAGTCATCTTCATTTTTCACTCATCGTACATCACTCTTTAGTCTTTCTAGTTGTACCTCTCACTCTCTCTCTGTAGTTCTCATCCTCACACCACAAAGAAAGATATGCAGAGATCTCTAAAATCTTGAGAGAAAAATAGAGAGAACATGAAGAAAGAAAGAAAGAGAGAAGGAAAGAAAGAAAGAA
>JAOTRO020000005.1:602168-615843 GCA_028566515.2 Pyracantha coccinea | reverse complement strand
ATATTTTCTTCAAAAATAACCCGTGCATATTATATAATTGTAGTCTGCAACTAAACAAACGAGTTACTTGAGTGGAGACATCTACCCCCTAGTGAGCCTTCATTGGCTCAGTCCATGTCTCATCCACCATATGTCCGGCGAGGTTTGTTTGCCAAATTTTTTTTTTAAATGTACGGTATTAATATAAAAAATAAATAAATTAAAAATATTAAAAATAAAAAAAATAAAAAAAGGCATTGCTTTTCCACATTTGAGCAATTTTCTTATTATCATCAAAGAGTTGACCTGCCATGTTCCACAGCGAATGGATTGATTTTTGCCCATTTGCCCTTGCGTATGTACGCATAGTCTTAAATGGTTGAGAACTTGACATACACTCCCACATAGGGCTGGATTTGGTTCCGTTTGGTTCGATTTTTTGCTAAAATCGAAAAGCAAACCAAAATCACTATTTGGTTCAGTTTAGTTTGGTTTTCTATCAATTTTTTTTCAGTTACGTTTTTTTTATGGATTTTTTTTTTTTTTTGGAAATCTGAAAATTCATAAACAAATAAATCTGGAAATTGGTAAAGAAATAAATCGACAACGCCAAGAGCAACACAAGCACATAATCGATCAAACTACTATCTTAATCCACAACTCACAGCAGTAATTACATTCCTTCATCTAAAATTCAAATAACTAACAAACCCACAACACAAAAATTGAACAAATCTGCAATACGAACCAAAACAACAACCAATAAATTTACACCAAAATTTCAGTCTCCCTCTCTGGAATTTATCCTAAAAAAGCTCATAAATCGACAAAATAAATAAGAGAGACTAGGAATCTTAGCTTGGAGTGAGAAGATCGAGAAACGAAGCGACCTATCGTGAAGAAATTACAACTTAGATGTCGCAGGGCTATGGGTGGGCTATCGAGACGGCGAGACGGAGAGACGACGAGAGTGGGTTGTCTGGATGAAAGCTGGCTGCGGGTTATGGAGAAAAATGGAGAAATTGGAGGCAGGGACATGGAGGGAGTCTAGAGGCAGGGGACGAGAGAGAGAAGAGGGGAATGAAAAAGTGCAGCTGCTACTGCTAGTGGCTAGGGCTTTGTTGATCTCTAATTGCCAAGTTGGGTTGAGCGAAGCTTTTCGAGCTAGAGCATAGGGGTTCAAACCCTCATGCCAACAGAATATTGGGGAATTTTGAGAATTTCTATTATTTTTATAATTAAAATATTATAAAAAATAATTTTATATATATATATATATATATATATATATATCGGTTAGGTTTGGTCCGGTCTTTTCGGTTCGGTTTTCAGTCCAATTTTTTTTCGATTTTGGGTTTTTCAAACCCACCCCTACTCCCACAAATCAAATGGCGGGAGATGAGCTAGCTGCTGCGGTAGCAGCAAATAAGTTGATATTGTACTCAGCATATCTAGGTGGGATTTTGGTATGGCTCCTACATCTTTTTGAACTTGTAGTTTTGAGGCCTAAACGGCTAAGGTCAAAGCTCCTAAAGCGAGGAATTGGAGGGATTTTCCAAAAAAAAAAAAAAAAAAAAAAGAGAGCAAGGAATTGGAGGGCCTCCTCCTTCATTTCTGTTGGGAAACCTCCCTGCAATGAGAAAGAGCCTTATCCAACACAAGACCCAGTCGTCGACACAAACAAGGACTAGTTGTGATGATGATGTCGCTTCTTCTATTTCCCATGAATGGCCCTCAAAACTCTTCCCCTAAATAGAACAGTGGTGAAACGAATACGGTAAGCGCTATGTTGCTTATCTAACCTACATTTTAACTTTGAAACGAGAAATATTTCTTGACGAAGAGTTAGTTGGCTTAATTTGCTTATTTCTTGTTAAGATGATGCTTCATCAGGAAAGAAAAAGTATCACACAAACAACTCAAATATTCATTGCAGTTGTTGTGCATGATTAAACTTTAAGAAACATATATTGATAAAAACAATAATTGTTCAAACTTGGTTTTAGGAAGGAACTATTGGGCTTCATTTCATTTCCTTCGGCGTCAAAGATATTGATTTAGTGTAAGGTGTTTGTTGCAGGGCAAATATATGTGTGTGGACTCGCACACAAACAGCAATTATGCATAACAGATGTAAAAGTGCTGAAGGAAATCGGCCTCTGCAAGTCCTTAAACTTAGGCAAGTCTTCATTAACTTCGACGATCGGGGGGGGGGGGTCCTTTTGGGGCAGGGCCTTTTATCATCGAATGGCATAATTTGGGCACATCAAAGGAAAATCATTGCTCCCGAGCTATACCTTGATAAGGTTAAGGTTAAGATATATTTTAAACTATCAAAATGCTGGACATCATTTTTTTTCTTCTTTTTTTTTAAAATACAAGTGATATTGGTGGAGGGGAGATTCGAACCAGAGACCTCAAGAGGGGACAGAGTTAGAAACTTTCTTTAGTGGCGGGCGATCTTAACCTCCCGTTATACTTGAGGGAGAAAAAAATCATGCTAGAAGAGTTTCTTCTATAATTTCATTGCCTTTCTTTTTCTTCTCAAATTTCATTAAGCCAACTTGTAGACATCTTTTCACAATTATACTTTCTCATACATATTAATTAAAATTTTCAACTAATGTTAAAGTATTTAAATACAATAAATTCAAGTTATATAAGCATCATGATTTTTTTTTTTTACATGAAACTTCAATAGGGACCCTCAGTGGGCCGAAGCTGTCTCCATCCTTAACTTCTAGGACAAAAGCAAATGCTCTTAGCTTTTACTACTTGAGCTAGAAGTCCCTTGCTCTGAATCACTTTTAACTGTGAATGAAGTTCGAATTTTATTTACGAAACGTTTTAAAGCATCTACTTTTAATGCCTTCAATTCAAATACAAATAATCGTGCAACTCTTTTTCTAAGGGCATGATGGACGTAATAGTTGAGTCTACAACCTTGATGCTAAGAAGTTGGGAAACTGAAATCGAAAGTAAGGGAGGACTTGCAGAAATTAGAGTGGATCAGAATTTGAGAAACTTATCCGCAGATATAATCGCGAGAGCTTGTTTTCGGAGCAGTTACCAAGAAGGAGAAGAAATTTTCGTAAAATTTAGGGCTCTGAAGAAAGTTGTGAATAAGGGAATGATGGGAATTCCTGGTTTTATGTGCGATATTTCGTAACATGTTTGCTTAAGAGTCATTTGATAACTATTTCATTTTCAATTTTCAGTTTTTACTTTTTAATTTTTGGTTTTGAGTTTTCACTCTTCTGAAAACTAAAATCTTGTTTAATAAATACTTTCAATTTAAAAAAAAATGAAAAACTAAAAACCAAAAAGTGAAAACTCAAGAGGCCATTTGATAACCATTTCGTTTTCAATATTTAGTTTTTAGTTTTCACTTTTTTGAAAATTGAATACTGAAATCTTGTTTGGAAACTACCAAAAAATGAAAATTCAAGGCAAAATTCTGAAAAATCAAGAAAGCAGTATTTTTTGGTTTTCAAATTTCATTTTTTTGAAAAGTGAAAAATGAAAATAGTTACCAAACAAGATTTCAATTAAAAAAACCAAAAAAAAAAAAAAAAACTAAAAACTAAAAACTAAAAACTAAAAACTAAAAACGAAATGGTTATCAGACTATTCATTAGTTATACTTATGCTCTCTACCTAACTTTGATTTCTTCTTACACCATGGTGATAGATTGTTGCCTACCAAAGACAATAGAGAAATTTGGAGATTAGAGAAAGATGTTGAGTCAATGATTTTAAAGTTGGTAAAACAACGCGTCGAAGCTTCGAATGAGAGATTTGCTGCAAATGATTGTAGAGGGCGCCAAAAGTGCGGCTGATTGCAATGGCCTATCACACAATAAGTTCATTGTTGATAACTGCAAGACTTTATTCTTTGCTGGCCATGAGACCATTGCCAGTACTGCATCATGGAGCTTGATGTTACTAGCTGCACATCCAGATTGGCAAGCTCGTGTTCGTGCTGAGGTGCTTGAAATCTGCGGAGATAAACCGCTAAACAATGAGATGCTTCGAAACATGAAAGTGGTATGTCACCAAACAGATTACATCACTTGTAATTTTAGATATTGCATTCCAAAATACACAAGGATGTGAGAGCCTTAGCGTCTTGCATTGTTGTGCAGCTAAAAATGGTGATTCAGGAGGTATTGCGTCTTTATGCAGCGGCAGTCTTTGTAACAAGAGAGGCCTTTGAAACTGTCACACTCAAAAACATTGTGATTCCAAAGGGAGTGCAGCTTCAAATACCAGTCCCCTTTTTACACCAGAACCCAGATTTATGGGGGCCAGACGTACATAAGTTCAAACCAGAAAGATTTGCCAACGGAATTCTCGCGGCTTGCCAGTCTCCACAAGCTTACATGCCATTTGGAAATGGTACTCGTATCTGTGTTGGCCGACACTTAGAGATGACAAAACTTAAGGTGATGCTTGCTTTGATTCTGTCAAAGTTCAGTTTGTCCATCTCGCCAACATACCGGGATTCGCCAGTTTATACCATGGTCGTTGAGCTGAGCATGGCATAATTCTCCACGCAACGAGAGTGTGACTCTGAAGTTTGAGAAGCTTTAGGGCTCATATGTTTGATGTCATTCTGCGTCTGAAAATAATGTTCCATATGCTGGATTTCTTGCGTCCAACTCATGCTTCTCCATGATTATAAAGGTTTGCATAAATTACCATCCATTACTAGCAAATATCGGGACACACTGTTCTGTTTTTCTTTATTGAGGCGAAATGATAGCGGTTTTATTAGAATGTAAAACTTCAAAGAGGCACTAATCTGCACAACATATAAGAAATTTTCTCACTATAATGTCAAATATCAAATAGCCGGAAAGACGACGTTACCCTATATATAGCTGTGTATATATAGAAAATGTTATCATGGCAGCCTGTAAAAATGTTTATGCTACTATACTACGAATTCGAACCATTGATTCCGTCGATTATTGCCCGAACCCGATCCCCGTACAGCAGGGAATAATACACAGGTAAGCTACTCAATGAAACGTGGAACGAGTGGCTGAACAAATATACACGCGAATTCACAAATCAGATTTGGCTACAATGATCAAGCTGTTTTTTTTATTTCTTTTCTTGTGAAAACTCTGCAGTGAAGATGAGATACATACTACACAAAAAACACCAACTGTCCAGACTTGAAGTGAAAACCAAGTCTAACATTGTTTGCAGACAATCTAAATCACTCGTCAACGTTTCACTAATGGCACAAAATGAAAAGCAAATTCTGAGCTTCTAAATAACAAAGAATTGAGCCAGTTCTATCATTTGTCTCAGTATCAAGTATAGCACTCTATTAATTTAATGCCAATCCTAATGAGCTCAAAAATAACTTTTGCGCCTTATGATACGAGCGGAAGATCCCAAAAAGAGTTTCAAGAGAAAAGTGACCTAGTCTTGTTGCGCTCCAATCGAGCTAACCTCTGTTGCAACAAAAAAACGTAAACCATATAAGAAACAAGCAGTGTACCAACATAAACAGATGATGCCTTCTGTCTTCAGAATGTTGGTGAGTATGTTGGCAAACAATAAGATTATTGAAATATATAATAACCAATTAGATTTATTTCTTGTCACAAAGTACCTCATAGGCATGATGGAAAACAATTATTTAACAATTCAAGCACTGAGATAGGATGTCCAGTCTTTAATTCCGAAGTACAATAAACAATAGACTACAGAGGAATTAAGTATCTAAAAGCGTCAATACCTCCTTTTTCTTGCACTCTTTGTAAATATCAAAATGTTCTTGGCATTTGATCTTGTCCGAGTTATTTTCTTCCAGACCTGCAAAGTTTACAAAAGAAATGAATACTTCAAATAATTGAGCTTTATTTTGAGTGTGCAAAACTAAGTAAAACTCATGAACAACATAATTAATAAACTGGTTCCAACCCTCACTAACATCTTTGCATCCCAATGTGTGTCCTTAAGACTTAAGTGCACGTCTGTGTACAGCTACCAGCCGAAAACTAAGAAGTATAGCTCTCTCCATCATTATCTGATAAAATAAAATGGGAACTTGCTGTACTTATATCAACGCATACCCTTCAGTACTACCACAGGATAAAGGAGCTAGATATCTGACCTAGACATCAAAACTAACCAAGAAAGAAATCGACTAGAGGGAAATATAAAAAAAAAAAAGTCAAAAAACAGAGAAGATGGATAGCTTAAAAGACAACAAAATGTAATCGACAAAACATAAGTTAAATACCGCGTGGAGGATTAAGAGAAGAAAACTATTTTAATCCAAAAGTAGTTAATAATATATGCTTCTATGTTGTCCAATAAAACATAAGTTAAATACCACGTGGATGAAAAATCCTGTGGAAAATTTGTTAATCAAGTTGGTCTTAGAAATGCCTGGCCAAAAGGCTAAACTGGTACACGCAATATAAGCTCGAGAATGAGACATCATGTCAGTTGGTACGATGAGCCAACTCTAATAAAAGCCCTTAGCTAGCAACTATCAACATTAAGAATAACCTTACAGAGAGACCAGAATACCAGAGTGGACGGGATGCAACTAGAAGAGCTTACTGGAAAACCACATCAACTAAATTATCTACCCTAATCTTCATTCCTAAATTCTCCAAATTAACCATCAATCCAGTTCGAACTAGCGTTTCAAAAAATATGGTGGAAAAATTTACCGTTCCACTTAACCCAGTGGGCACACCGAATTTAAGAATTTTCTCCACTTCGGCAGTTGTGCAAACCAAATGATTCACCACTAGACTTGTCAAGCAATGCAGTTCTTAAAAATGCATATGCAAACTGGGATAAGATATATATAACATAGATAATTCTCCTAAACTAATCATGGGTATTTCTGTTCTCTCAAATTTATAAAATATTCATAATTCTAACACCTTTATACAATTTTCCACCAATAGAAATTTAAGTGTCTAACCAGAATAACCTTTCAAATGTTAAATTTTATGCTGCACCTTTCTACATGAATTGCAAACTAAACCCAGACTTACTGTCACAAATAAAAACATTAACTTTTGAAACAAACTCCGCAAAACTTCACAAACCCTAACTCGCAAATCGGATACCACAAATAAATTTGTGATTAAGCTTTAATTAACAACCCCCATCCCAATTATTATCTCATTCGAGGATAACTGGAGTTTAAAACAAAGCTAACTGATAATAATTGGGGGTAATCAAGAAAAGTTAACAAAAAGGTTAAATTTGAGACGAAAACGGAAGTAAAACGGAAGAAAACAATGAAAGGGTTGGAAGTAACATACACTTTAAAGAGGCGGTGTACTGAGGATAACACTGAGAATCGGAGATTCTAGCAGCGCTTGGATACGGCGGTGTTGACGCTCCCGATGCCATTGCTGTTTCGAATTCTACTCTATGTGTCTGTATCCCTCAATTAAGTTCATTTATAATTACACCTCTAGTAATTCACTTTTTGAAGCCCTTCATCTTTTCATATTTCCCTGTGAGCCATCCAAATTATTTAATCAAACTTTTTTTTTTTGTTTTGTTATAGATACATGTCTTCAAATATGGATGAGGATCCCATTCGGATTCAAATGGTGGAATCCTAGAGATCTTTATATCCTAACAGTTTATTGTATATTGTGCGGTCATAAATGTTTTTTGACCTTACGTTGTACGATGAACGGTTAGAATATTAAGATTCCTAGGATCCCACCATTTGGATCCGGATGGGATCCAAATCCTTCAAATATTATTGGGTTAGCAAATTGGGTATTGCCTGATCAGTACCCAAGTATTATCCTACTCGAAAAAGAAAAATCATGAGATTATTAGGATGCATTTGTTGCACCAGATTATCTCAAATTGGACTAACTTTAAGAACTAAGTTAAACTAGTTGATGGACTAAACTGAACTGACTTATGAACTAAGAGCATCTCCAAAGGAGATGTCAAATTTTAAACATAAAATTTGAATTTGACAACCTATGTGATATTTTGACATTTTTCAAAATTTTGATCTTCACTCGGTATGTCAAATTAAATATTAATTTATTACACTATTTTTTTTCTTTTTATTTTATTAAACTATTATTTTCTGGGTCTCAACTTTGAAGGCTGATCAGCCACCACTTTGGCCGTAGACGAAATGGAACTGTTTTGAACTGCAAAAATTGGGTCGCGGTCTTTTCCTCTTGGGTGCTGCGGATTCAAATTCAGAATCACAGAAAAAATCATTTGGGGTTGAATAATGAGCCCAGGCAAGAAATGAAATTCATCATTACTAAATTGCATCAAATTATAAGCTAATTGCATGCGATTATCAGCAAACTGTAAGTCAAAATTAGAGAAAATAATTAAAAAAAATAATAGTAATTAGGGATTGAGTGATGACTGAGTACCTGAAAAATCAGTAAAAGAAGAGATTTGTGAGCAAGAATGGCAGCATTCACCAGCAAAGAAAGCAGCATAAAATCAGCAGCGGTAATGTGGCGGGAACTCATTGCAAACCCACCAGCCTCTTCCGGACAACCGTGGCGTGGGAAGAAGAAGGTGAAGTCAAAGCCGGCGTCGACGATGACACACTCGGCCGAACAAGGTAAGGGGGTGTTGACGAAGAGAGTTGCTTCTGATAAAAAATTAATAAAAAAATATTTGACGTTGCTGTCAAATTTGACAGCAAGGGAAGAGCTGCTATTCTATGTCATGCTACATCAGATTTAACTTTTTGGTTGGAAAACATTGCAGCTTTTTTTTTTACCGTTATTGATTATTTGGGCATTTTGACACTCCTTTGAAGATGCTCTAAGAAGTTAGAGAATAACAAATTCTAATAATACTATTTATACTAATGTCTATTAATATTTTATTCATTAGTCTCTCTTTCTTTTTTTTCTAACATTCTCTTCCTTTCTCCCGAAAATCCTTCCACACCTGCAGATCAGTCAAATGCCAACTCCCAATTCATAATTGCTGAGCAAATCAAATGCCAATTCCAGATCGAATCAAACCCAATTTGAAATGAAACCCCAATGAAATCAAAACCAAATGAAATCAACAATCCCAAGTCGTTGCCTTTGCCGAAGAACACGCCACTGATCAACGACCCTAAATCGTTGTCGTCCTAATCCAGCCAATGTTTTCATAGTCGTCGTAGGCCTTGGCCTCCCATTCTTCTTTAAGCCCACCGGATGGCTTACCCACCACTGGTTTCACAAAGATCCCGTCAATCATGCGAAACCAACTAGTCTGAGGTCAACGTCGAAGCGATGCAGACGAGTCCTTCTAGGGCTGGTTCGGGTCGGGATCCCAAACCGAAACCCCAACCCGAATCCCAAACCAAAACATTTCGGGATTGGATTTTATATCCCAAAACCGAACCGAAACTATTCATATCCCAAAATTCGGGATTCCCAAAACTATTTCGGGATTTTCGAGTCACTTCGGGATTGGGCCTTGAAGCCCAAAATATTGGGCTTTTTAAACTTTTTGCAATTTTAAGCTCTATAAACAATAAGCCCACCTATTTTTCAGAAGAAAAAAAAACAATTGCAGGCTTGCAACCCACCAATTTCACAATCACATAAATTCAATTTTCAGACAAGCAACAACTAACAAGTTAAGCTTAAATTCACAATTGTCTACCAAACTAGTTAATTAAAAGTGCATGCAACCAAAATGAAATAAGTTAAGTTTTACAAACCAAACTTCCGAATGAATTTAGATTAAGTTACAAACCAAAAGCAAAACATAGTTTATAAGCAAGAAAGTGCATGCAACCAAAATGAAGCTTAAGTAAGTTCATTCCCTCTTGACCCTTTGGCCACTTCCCCTTGTTGGTGAATCAACCACTCTTGATTTTTCCCTTCTTTGTAAAATACAATTCTAAAACCGCCGCCGCCATCTTGTGCCTATTTGGAAGCTTGTACTTTGGATTTAAGTCATGGATCCAATCTCTAAAGTCCTCTTGATCAACCACCCTAAAAGGCATCTCCGCTTTTATTATCCACTTCACACATTTCATATCAAGTCTTTTTTGATTGAAAGTGTGAGCGACAACTTGACCCCCCATCACCCCTTGAGATAACAATGGTTGTTTCGAATCCGGAGCCTTGTAGAGACTAGAATCTGAGCATTTCTTCAAATGATTAAGAATACCTTTCGTCCCATGTCTAGAGGACTCCGCTGGCACTTGCATTTTGCAATGATTGCACTCCGCCATAGTTGTTGTAATTCCAAATCCATCGGTCACATTTACCTTAGTGGCATCATTCCAAGTCGGACTTGACCCCTTAGTCCTATTACTTTTTTTTCCGTTGATCCACCCTACTTACTAATGTGGCCACCGAAGGCATTTGCCACTTGTCCAATTCAACATTATCCTCCTCACCTTCTTCTTCCTCTATTTCTTCATTTATTTCTTCTAACCCTATATCATCATCCATATCTGGATCATCATCACAATAATCTTCATAGTATTCAGTTCGAATGTACTTTGGCTTTCGTTTTACTAAAACCGAGATCCTAGGTGTACTAGTAGATTGTGATTGGCTACCACTACCACTACCAGACCCGTCCATCCTGACAATGCATAATAATATATCATAATACAGTTCAGCATATATATTATATACATATATCTCATCTCATATACTGATCAAACACATATATATCACAACCATAAACTGACAAAGTGCACATATTCCATAAACTGATCCACAAACACATATATATCAAAGAGACGACATTGATGGGTAATACTAATGATGCAGCTTCCCTTTTCACTGGCATCATGTGCAACACTTGGTTGCCAAGAAAAAAACTTTATCACTTTTGTAAAAGAAATAAAGCAATGTCTGCCACATTAATTTATTCATGTTAGGAGTATGGCATACAACACAACACAAAGTGAAGTGAAGAGCAGCACAAGATGTTTTCAAGTCAATGCAATCAATTACGAGTGCGATATACAGACCGTTGCATGTATGTTTTACGCGTTTGGGGGCATACATAACAATGGGAAAACAACAAGGGGATGAGAAAAGTGGACCTGAGACGGAGATTACGAGGGAAAAAGCAGGGCATGCAAAAACAAAAATATTTGCTGCTCAATATCTTCTAGTTAAGAACTAACCACTTCAGATATGCCCGTATATCTGATGCTGCTATGTTGCTGGAATTAGACAAGGAAAGCTCTACTGTGGTCTACTTCCTTCTACAAAATTTCTGTTTCAGATCTTCCTCAAGTCGTTTGAATATTGGTGAGAATGCTCCTGCAATTAACATAGAACCATATCTTATACATTTTCCATTGCAAAACATTTGGAGAGAGGTCCTGCAAGTTAAATATGTTGGATGTAATGAACTATTCTTTCTTTGGGAAAGCAAACGCAAGATACGAATGTCGTTTTGCTGGCCAAATGGTGAAAAAAACCTATGAATTACTTATGCTGTGATCATCACAATCATTCTTAATGAGAGAGTGTTTAGCATTTTTTTTTTTTTTGAGCTGCCTCCAAGTTGAAAAAATACAACTTTAAAAATTTAGTGACATCCAACCGATTATAACGGAAACTAAAGTGGATGAGAACAAGTAACATATGAAAAAGTTATGGCAATAATTCATAACAGTACGAATGCAAGGCAACAAGGCAGTTGAGACATTTGTAGGTCAATCATTTTGGCGATCCAAATCATTCACACGCAGAAGGAATTATAGATTGCATTAATGTTGGCGACAGCTCAAAGCTAGTAAAAAAAATGTAAAAGCATCACCAGAGTGTAGTACAAATGTTTATATTAATAAAATTTATAAACAAAATTTAAGAAATAGGTAGGTGAAAACCTGAAAGTTGACAATCTCTCTGCTGTAGTGAGCCTTTCACCAGAAGCGTCCCTGGGTTTTGCTGAAAGACCTATAAGAAAGAAAACTTTGTAAAAGTCAAGCACAAATTCTAAAGACAATGTCACCACATACAAGCCAAGTAATGACATCATCGTACCGAAACACAAAAACCTAGATTATTTGGAGGCAAGTTCAAACAGCTTGAGCTTGTGGATGCCTCTTGCTTATCTTCACAACTGATAAATCTATCATAATCTTGTGGCCCACCCTTCAAGATTGCATCTGAGTGATCTTTTGTCATGGTGATCTGTTAAAAGTTAGATAGTGCTGCTTGTAAGTACACACCAATATCACTTGATAAATAAACCGAAAAAACAAATTAACAGATGAGCATACATCGAGTGTAAATGAGGATGTGTTCAAGTTACACGATGCACCGCTACAGCTGAAAAAGGATTTGGTTGATTCCAATACATGTATAGCACCAAATTTTCGGTCGAGGCCCTGCAAAGCAGGCAAGACAATGACAAAATGCAAGAGATAATGGAAATTATGAGATGAAACTATGTCAGTCAGTCCTCTCGGTCCTCATAGATGCTTACTGTATTCCTAAATAAGCACGCATTTGCTTATTATAGAAGCAAACGATATATGCTAGTGCAAACTGTGGCATAAAAAATGGAAGGAATTTTAAAATCTTTTCAGCTCACTGCTCCTGGAATTGCAACTTTAGGGAAGCCGTAATGTTGTACTAGTTATTGCAGGGAAGGACGAAGAAGTATTCATCTTTCAAAAATTTGAATTGTTCGTAAAAAACTCAAGAATATCAATCTTGGAGGTCTCCAATTGACATTAGAATAATGGCATAATTGCCACCAACCTTTATACCAAAATAGTTCCTAGTCTTCTCTAAAAGCAGGTTTGTCATTCAAACAATCAAATGGATGGGTATTTGTCAGGGTGGGTCATTGGGTTTAAGGGAATCCTTGACCTCTAGTTGAAAACTCACAACTTCTGATTCGTAACGTTCAGAATTTCAGGTAGGTACATTTTTTATGTTGGGAAAAATAGAGATCGTTGAAACAATATAAAAGAAAGACAAACAAACCTCAAGCATGAAAGAGAGGTTGTTCTTCACAGCCACATGAGATGATACTAACTGCTTGGCAGGAGGCAAAAAGGACCAGGCCAGCCCCCATCGAGAAGTATGGCCTTGGACAAATTCAGTTGTCTTTATCATGGTGACTCCAACTTCCCAAAGCTTTGATGTTAGGATTTTGACATTCAGTTTCCTACCAACCATTGATGTGTACCACCTGCAAGTCAATGGAGAGACATAAGAACTAAGTTTCTGAGAAGATTACCCTGAGACAGAAGAGATTTGGAAAGAACATAATGGGTAATAAAGAACATTACCGAAAGGTATGCTTCAATGTGACGCTATCTTCAATAATGCGAGTGATGAAAGCCTTTTCTCCACCAGGACAAACCATCTCGGTTGGGGTCCCACCACACGCAGTTTTTGGATTTAGTCCTGCTTCCTCCATGGTCTCAAAAAATGGAGGGTTACACATGCAGAAGTCAAACTCCTCACCATCCTTAACCACACCAAGGAGAATAGGTGGCCCGTGATATGTGGATGAAGAGGAGGGCAAAGGCACTGCTTCCCTTTCCATATTCTCAGTCAATTCTATTTTGCTTTCAGTACTATCCAACATCCCTTTTGGCGATCCTTCCAATGGGAGGGTCTCTTTAACACTTTCAAACTTTCTAATTTCAATAAGTTCTGCGATATGTGGATTATCTCTAACATTTTTTTCTGCCCACTCTAGTGCTACATCACTC
>JAOTRO020000005.1:589056-599771 GCA_028566515.2 Pyracantha coccinea | reverse complement strand
CTATGCTAAATTTTTGGTTCAAATTATTGTGGAAATCATGGAATTCCAAAGTTTTTAGACTATGGATTGTGTTCAATAACCTACTCAAGACACTTTTACATAAGATAAAGGGTGAACAAGAAATTATTGAGCTGAAATTCATGTGCTGAAAAAAAAAGTGTATGCAGAGAACTTTGAAGTCTCCAGTGTTAGGTGAGAGATTCCCTCGTTACACTGCCAACGAACAGAAATGAATCGAACTCCATATGCCCCATATATTGTAAACAAAACAAAACCATACAATGCAGCATATTACATGCAGATGCACAGTAATATAGTATTTGCAGTACAGCTGAAAGCTAGGCCAAACTTCCACAAATATACATATTTCATCAAGTGGCTGCAGAAGAAGAAATATTAATTAGCTTACTTAGTAATTAATTTGTAATGTCGCTTTCTAAGCTAAGATTAAGATACTGTACGATGTTGCTGTTTTTGGAGTCCAAAAAAAGTTTGGTTTCATGTATATTAATTCTTAATAAAGCATCCAATTTTTCATTACCTATGCTGGCTCAAACAGGCGGACAGAAAGAAGGATGAAGAGGAAAGTTCTATAATTCAATGTCTGCATATAAAAAAAATTAATTAATTTAAAAATAAAAAATAAAAAAATAAAATAAATAAAATAAAAATTAAAAAACCCATACGACATAAGAGCGTATCTCCAGTTATAGCGTATAACGGCTAGCTAATACATGTTTGTTTTTGTAGCAACCCCGGCAAATGTCGTATTTACTGCTTGTTGATGCTTCAACCGAGAGGAAGGGGGGTGGGGAGTGCGTGAAGGGGGAATCAGCTGAGATATAAGAATGAGTAATTTTAGGGAGATTAAATTTGCAAACTAAATGATGTGTCATCAATAGGAATAAGCATTTTTATCAACATTTAAGTAATAAATTAATCATCAACTTCCATGTCTTTTTGTTTTCAAAACTTTGTCTCCAAATTTAGCCTTCCTAGCATTATCCTATAAGAATTGGAAGGAGTTGCTACAAAATTGTACCCCTATTAGCTCTCCTTTATCCGAGCAAAATTCATTTACAACGCCTTTTTTTTGTTTGTCTAGAAGCTTTAGCTTCCTGAATTTAGTTTCTCTCAGTAGATTAATGCTCCAAGAGTCACTTTTAAAGCCACTAATCACATATTTTTTCACAAACTTTCTCATAATCGTTGTGTTTTTTTCTCTTCTCATATCTGCGGTAACTTCCAACACGTACGTGTAAATAGTTGTTGCTAGTTTTCTTTGTGATGATAACCAAAGCAAAATTATACGATCGACTAGTAGAGTCAGTACACATGCATGTAAATTGTGTTCATATAGCATTGCCCTAGTCCAAGTAGAGCACGTACAAGAGAATCATGCAATGCAATTTGGCCTTGGCCTTTTTGGAATGTTCATCGCACTTTCCATAGACTAAATGTGATGGCCTGTAGCAAACAGGAACGAACGGATTTTATAATCCCAACAAACTGCAAAGAGATTAACCAGAAAAGTTGGCCTCTGCTATCATTCATCACCTTTCATGCCAATTTTTAACTGGTGGTACGCCTGTCTTATATTGTAGGTGCACCATGGATTTTTTTCCCCCACACTAGGTGATCTATGGCTGTATATTTGCAAGAAAATCCTAGGTGAAACATGTTGTATCTAACCATGAACTTATTTATTTTATTACATTAAGAGAGACTGCTACACTCATAGTTATATATACAATTGATGGCATGTATGCCACAATGTACATACACATTGAGAGAGGTGTCAAGAAAACAAATGTACATATAGTAACCACCACAAAGTTACAAACATCGATAGTGCTATGGGGCGAACAGAGTTGCTCTCCTAAGGTCATTTTGACGACCTGTGAAGACTTCTTTTATATGAGCCATCAGATTAATCTAATGGTAGCAATGTTAATATGATTATATAATTCTGTTACACCTAACAAAATGAAACTCCACAAAAATAGGGTTCACAACTTCAGATTTCTCAGGTTGAAGGAGAACAAGCCGTGATTTCAGATTTCGCAGGATCCTCGGACTTGGGAGAGCAGCCATGTCTTCTTCTCCCTCGTCTTCCCTTTTCCTCTCCTATTCTTTCTTGTTTTTGTCATTTCTGGCATTCATTCTTCCATAATCCTTACTCCTTAATTAATCTCAAATCTTTCACATCCATCGATCGATCTAGCATTGCATTGCATCTGGGATTCTGTTATGGATTACAATTATCTTCTCCTTCTCTCATCAGGAAATAACACACAGATTAAACAGAAACTAAAAGGAGGAAAAGACAAAAAAAAACCTTTACAGTTTGGATCAGTCTTGATCAAGGAAAGGGGAGGTGGTGGTAGATTTCCCAAATTATGCAGCCTGACTATTATTGTTGTACAAAGGAAAAGAAAAAACCTTCACAATTTGTTGCTTCTTTGACTCGATAACTAGATCGTTTCGATTTCGAATGCAATAGCGTAGCCACACCAAAGGCTACGGTCGGCTGTAGCCCAGGGAGGATTTGTGCTAACATGTGTATATACTTTAGTGAATAGTCTATATAATAGACAAAAAATGTGCAAGAACAATTTATTTTTAATGAAACTAGCCCAGCCAGTATTACAATAACTAAATATATAACAATTACCATGGAAATTGTGATGTCATTTTGTTCAAAATTATTCTGCTTTGATTTAGTAGGGTTTATATTAGTTTCAACCAATTTTTTTTAAGATTCCCTATACTTCTACTTTCATTATTTTGCTTTGTGATAGGTTTGTGGTTGTAATTGAGATATCAAGTTTTATATCTTCTTGTGTTTAAATCTAAATATTTCATTGTAATTTTTGTAGTTTGCAATTGCGAAACTTATTGAGTTCATGCCAAGCAAATTTTAAGTATACAATTACAAATACAAAAGTTAAACTTAAATTTTTGCATACAATACACATGTAGGAAAAAAAAACATTTGATTTTAGAGTAATTTTTTTAGCTAGCCCACCCATAAAACATTTTCTGGCTCCGCCCTTGTTCGAATATTGGTTCTATAATTTCTGCGAAATCAGCCGACTGCATGATTTTTTATTTTTTTTGTTTTGTGCATTTCATTTTGTTAAGGGGTAATAGAATAATATAATCTTATCAGTTTTGCTACCATTAGATTAATCTAATGGTTCATATAAAAGAGGTCCTCACAAATCCTTAAAAAGAAGACCTTAGGAGAGCTGCCCTAATGGAGCAAAATTAATTAGGTCATGTATGGTAGAGAAATTGATCGGCAGTGAAAAATCCAAAAGAGAAAATGTTTGCTACATGGGTGTATATATGCATCTGTCATAATACAATTCAATACTGCATATTATGGACAACTTCATGTAACAAAATATTATTTGAAAATCCAAGAGTGAGTTTTTTCTTGGATAAAATAAATCCAAAGAGAGTTTAGACCAATCAATATTCACTTGCTATATATAACGTACGTCAACATGAATTGTAGGTTTTTCACATGTAAGTTGGAAAAAAACCCGTTTCACCATAACAATTAACTCCTCTTCCTCCTCCTCGTACCGGCGGCGCCACCCTCCCCTTCCACCCCCAAAACCACCACCACCATCACTGATACACAATTGGGAATGTAAACGCGTCCATAATCTTCCCCCACCCGAACACCAAAGAAACTCCACCTGCCATAAAAATGATCCCATTGTTACGTTAATGTTTGTATTAAATAAACATGAATATATGATGATTAAGGGAACAATCGCATTGCATTGTTGACATTGTTGAAGGACAAAACCCCATCTCCGACTGGGATTTTCTGAGGTGGGTTTCTTCAGTTTGAAGGTGTTTCAGGTTTTGGGGGGCCTTGGCCATGGCGGCGATTGTGAAGGAGATCCTAGCAAGGCCAATACAATTGGCGGACCAGGTGAGCAAGGCTGCCGACGAGGCACAATCAAACAAACAAGAGTGCATCGAGCTCAAATCCAAGACCGAGAAGCTCGCCGGCCTCCTCCGCCAGGCAGCGCGTGCGAGCAACGATCTCTACGAGCGCCCCACGCGTCGCATCATCGACGATACGGAACAAGCCCTCGACAAGGCCCTCACCCTTGTCATCAAGTGCCGAGCCACCGGCCTCATGCAACGCGTCTTCACCATCATCCCCAGCGGCTCGTTCAAAAGGATCGGTCAGTCCCTCGACAACAACATTGGAGACGTGTCGTGGCTCCTCCGAGTCTCAGCCTCCTCCGACGACCGCGACGACGAGTATCTGGGGCTTCCCCCGATCGCCTCCAACGAGCCCATCCTCTGCCTCATTTGGGAACAGATTGCGACCCTCCACACTGGCTCGATGGAGGAGCGATCGGATGCGGCAGCTTCTTTGGTGTCGTTGGCAAAAGACAACGACAGGTACGGGAGGCTGATTATTGAGGAAGGCGGGGTGCCTCCGCTGCTGAAGATACTGAAGGAAGGAGGAAACGAAGGACAGGAGAGCGCAGCCAGGGCAATTGGCTTGTTAGGAAAGGACCCCGAAAGCGTCGAACAGATTGTGAACGCGGGAGTCTGCCCGGTGTTTGCGAAAATCCTCAAAGAAGGCAACATGAAAGTCCAGGCGCTTGTCGCCTGGGCGGTCTCCGAAATGGCGGAGAATCATCCGAAATGCCAAGACCCTTTTGCGCAAAACAATGTCATCCGATTGCTCGTGAGTCATCTTGCTTTTGAGACGATTCAGGAGCATAGCAAGTACGCCATACCGAGCAAGCAACAAATGTCGTTGCACTCGATTGTCATGGGGAGCAGCAAGAACAACGAGCATCAGACGGCACACCCTATAACGGGGAATCAAAACACGTTTAATCAGATGCAGAATCTTGTGAATAGCGCAATGACTATGAAGAATCAGGGTTCGGCTCCCCCTGACTCTGGTCATGGCCAAGGGAAGCCGACTCAGAATAGCAATCACCAGAACCTTCATCATCCACTTCCAACTCACCACATTGCGAGACCACACAATCACCATGTGGCGCTGTCCGGGGCTAGCATCAAGGGGAGGGAGTACGAGGACCCCGAAACCAAGGCGGAGATGAAGTCAATGGCAGCGAGGGCGCTGTGGAAGCTTTCCAAGGGGAATGCGAGTGTTTGTGGCAGCATCACGGAGTCAAGAGCGCTTTTATGTTTCGCAGTTTTACTAGAAAAAGGTTCTTGGGACGTTCAGCAGAATTCGGCCAAGGCGCTGATGGAGATAACCGCAGTGGCTGAGCAGAATGCGGACTTGAGGCGGTCGGCTTTCAAGCCAACATCCCCCGCCTGCAAAGCCGTGGTCGAGCAGCTTCTGAAAATAGTCGAAAAGGCAGACTCCAACCTGCTTGAACCGTGCATACAAGCGATCGGAAACTTAGCAAGAACTTTCAGAGCGACCGAGACGCGATTCATTGGCCCATTGGTGAAGCTGCTCGACGAAACAGAAACAAGTATTTCTACGGCGGCTGTGATTGCACTGAACAAGTTTGCATGCACTGAAAATTTCCTCCACGTAAATCACTGTAAAGCGATTATAGACGCTGGGGGAACCAAGCATCTGATTCAACTGGTTTACTTTGGGGAATCCGGAGTGCAGATTCCGTCGTTGATTCTGTTGTGCTACATTGCACTGCATATTCCGGACAGCGAGACACTTGCTCAGGAGGAGGTACTGATTGTGCTAGAGTGGTCGACCAAGCAGGCTCATTTGGCGAATGATGAGTCAGTCGAACAATTGTTACCGGAAGCTAAAAGTAGGCTGGAGCTTTATCAGTCTAGAGGATCAAGAGGATTTTATTGATGTAATAATCAAGGTGTACAATATTAACTTTTTAGGGGATATAGCCAAAAAAGATTTAATCTCAGTGTTAACTGTTTCGTTTATGTTTCTTCGTTATCAGAAGATGTACATAACATATATATGTGAATTAGGGTTCTGGGTGCCGAATTGCCTGCGCCAGCTGCTGCATTTCAGTTTCTAGGTCCTTTTTCTTTTCAAGTTTCTTCATTGTTCAAACTGAAACTTCTGTCGGAGGTGTAATGTAGTTTGAGTTATTTTGCATTCATTTTTCCACATTGGAGAAATCCAAGTAATTAAATTTACGACTGTAGAACTACAAGCATGAGTACAGGTGAAATTATATTTCAAGGACGCTGCAAGTTTGCAAGTTCCTATCTGCGAAATCCGTTACTGAATTATTTTAATTGAATTATCAGATGCTGCACGTTTATATATAAAGGCAATCGTTGTTTCTTTTGTTCGATTGTGATATATAGTACTATATATATATATATATATTGTTGTTTTGCTAACACTTCCGGCCTCTAGTAATTTTTTTTTTTGCCGGTGAATTCTACCGTTGGAATTTGCAGGGAGTGCAGTTTTTCATTCTTCTGGTGGTAGAGTTTGTCTTACAAAACATATGAGGACCGAAAAGATAAGATAGGAAAATATTGAGACAATGTTAGACAGTCTATTGATTTGAAATATTAGATGATCTCAGGAAACTTCTGATTTAAAAATATGGAGTATTTGGTACAACGAGATCTTGTTTATATATATTAAAAGCAACCAAATGCTGCCTCAATGTATATGCGACCACCTGGAGATCTTGTTGGCTCCTCACCCTGCTGCATATTGAAAAGGTCTTGGCTACGATCCTAACACCTTGTCAATTCCTATTTATAACATAGGTGGACGATGAATTAATATTTGAAGTTATAAAAATAATAAATAAAGTATGTGTTACAATATAGGTGTTGTAACATTACATGACAACACAACAATAAAACTGAAAAATTCTTACACATTCACATTTGTTTTGGCTTTTGTTAAAGAGAGGATGTTGAACCCAAACCAAAATACAATTTTACATGTCTGTACACACACACACACACATACATACATACATATATGGACCTAAAATGTCAATCGTTACATCTTTTAAGATATTATATATATACTAAAAGCCAGTTGAAAAACTTTGTTCCTCTAGTTTGTATAAATTGACAGGTTATCTCCCCCTTTTACTCGCATCAATTTCCCTAAAATTCCCTATTTCCCTTCATTTTCTTTTGCCCCAAACCCCTCATATCCCAATTCATACGATGGCCGATTCCATTGGTGGTCTGCAAAAGTGGTGTGAGGGAGAAGGATATGGAAAAGAAGACAAAGATTACGCATGTATTTGTCGACAATAGCATTTTCTTTTTTTTAATTTTATTAGGAATAAGAATTTAATTTGGACTGTAGGTACTTTTTTTTTGTCTCGAAAATAGATTCTTAAAGTACTAGTATTGACATGTCATCAAACTTTGGAGTCAACTACCTTTTTCAAGTAGCCAGATTTACTAATCTGTGCTACTTGGAAAAGTTAGTTAATTGCAGAGTTTGATGACATTAGTATTTTGATAAACTATTTTCGAGACGAAAGAAAATAGATATTTACTTTTCGTCGCGCAACTATTTGGTCAACAAATAATTTGTCGCACGAAACACTTCAAGTAAACATTGTGCGACGAATATTTCATCGTGTAAAGGGACTATGAAATGGTCGGTGCTCGTTGAAGTTGTCATTTTTACCACGTATTTTATGCGACGAAGGATTCGTCGCACAAGTTTTTGGGACCAAAACGCTCGACCAAATGCTTGTCACACAAAGTCCTACGAGTTTTTTATAAGCACAATTTCACCTTCACTTTTTTCACATTGTTTTCCCACAACCCTAAATTTCCTCCCATTTTCTTCATCCCAAAACCCTCTTGTTTTAATTTTGGTGAGATGGCCAATTCCGGTGCTCCTACAACTAAGTGATTTGAGGGAGAAGGATCTGGAAAAGGTAAAAATTCAATTTATGTGAATCTAATATTTATATTTTTAGAAAGAAAAAAAAAACAATCTTAGATATATATATTACTTACTTTGATTTTGAAATTTATGTTTGTTTCTAGAGTAAAAAAAATAAAAAAAATAAAAAAAAATAAAAAAAAAAAAAACTAGGAGAGCGTCGGTGCGAGCTCAAATGGAGTGTGCACAGCATAAGCGAATCTTTACTATGATATGAGAGGAATGAGTACACCGAGATGTGCGGATTTTATGCATGACGTTAGGGTCGTAGTGCGGATCAACTATTCTACGAAGTGGGTGTCTTGGAAAGATGTGCCCGAGGACTGAAGAAGTCTACGCTGGATGAATTATCAGTAGGTGTGGATTAGTAAAATAAGAATTATTTTTGTTAAATAGTATATTATAATAAATAATTTGTAATTTTTTTTTTGTAACAATATAACTATATTATTGAAGTTACGAACAAAGACTTGATGAAGTTTATCGATGAGATGTTCAAGAAGCGTTACCGGCAGTGGCAGTCCTGACGGACCAGTGGAGTAGAAGTGTTAATTAAGCGTTATGGACTAATAACATATTTTTATATTTATGTATTTGAGGACGATGTTTTTAATTATCTCTTTGTTATGTATTTGGATTAAATTTTTAGTTTAATTGGTTAGTTGATTAATTTGGTTAATTTAATTGAATTAAGTTTTTAATTCTAAGATTAAATATTGAATTTAAGTATTTGTTTGTAATTATGAAGTTTATGTGAACATAGGCAATATACTTTGTTTACGTAAACTTCATAATTAAAAACAAATACTTAAAATCAATGTCCTTTGTCGCTTCAATGTTTATGCGACGAATTCGTTGTCGCACAAAGTCTAAGTGACGAAATTAATTTCGTCCCATGAAGTGCTATTGCGCGACAAACTATTTGTCGTGCAAAGTGAGCAAAAAAGGCGGTTAGAATTGCCCCCAATTTCGAGGGTATATATTTTCCACCCGTACAAGGATTATATACAAGTATGTAGACCAATACATCTTTCATACAATGAACCTAACCTATAAGATAACAAAGAGATTTTGGAAAGTTAGACAGTCTTCTCAATATGAGGGATAGACCTAGACTAGAATAAAGTGAGAAATGCTAAAGAGCTTATCTTGAAGTGGGACTTTTCATGGACTCTCTGCTACTTCACAATTTAACGTTAATTCCCACGCCAAAATTTTTAAAAAAAAAGTTCCAAAAAATACGAGGTGGCAGATAGTGCATAAAAGTCACACTTTTGAAAGAGAGTACTCTTAGCATTTCTCAAGTAAACAAGTATTATACACTAACAATTATTTCCTTTATAACCAGAGCAACCTGGGGATGATTATTGAATCTGAAAATGGAAGCACCCATAACCTCCAAAATAAATGATATGAATAAATTACAAAAAAATACATGCCTCCATGGTGTCGACACTAATTTCATGAGATGTCGACACTAAATCAATGAGTTACAATTTAAAAATTCAAAAGTAAAATTTAAACAAATCAAAACTGAAAATGAAAATAAAAAGAATTTAAAACCTTTTAAATCACAAAAATACATGCCCTGGTGTCAACACTAATTGATATGATGGTGATTTGGTGATGCCTCTTGACTAATTTGAAACCTTAATTACTATATATAGCGTCCCTGCTCTCACAATATACGTTCTAAATAGCTAGATTGCTGAGAGTAGACGACTGCTGCCTTGTGATCCTTGGAAGCCATGCATGTCTTCTTCTTCTGCAGGTAACTGAAATTTTAGGTCTTTTTTGTCTCATATTTACATGTCTGATATGATCCTAAATCTATGCTGTTGCTCTTTAGTTATGTCTTACAGTAGGTGACCTATATTTGATCGGATTTTGGTTTTACCCTAGGTCGTGGCCTTAAAGGGTCTACAATATGCTTAATTGGTTCACCCGCATCACCTTCTTCTTGTTCTCCAACAAATATACATAAACTCATCAAACTTTGAAGTTTCCACATTAAAATAACCAAACTTGTAGAGCCTGATAGAGCGAAAAATTGAGAGGCCGTAAACTTGAATTTTTAAAGCACTGCATACTGTTTTGTTTATAAGTATTCTTCTTCATTTCTAAGTAAAGCTCTTAAGTTCGATTTTCGCTAGAAATGAATTCGAACCAAATTACCATAAAGAAGAAAAAGTGTCACATACGCCAGCGAAGTCGTGTTTGAAGAAGATCCTACTACATACCCAACAACCATACGTGGGAACCCATTGGAGGTAAATTGTCGGGCCTTCAGATTCCCTTATGGGTCCGTAGACAACATATGAAAGCCCACCCATTCATATTTCGGCCTCACTATCAAAGCCCATAAACTGGTCTAGTAAAGCTGGTCCACATTGTGTATAAAATAAGTTTGAACTTTTGGGTTTATGTCGACTGTGAGGCACATGTAAACCTTAAACCAGGCAAAAATCACCACCAATCCATCTCATTTGCTGTCCACTTCTTATTTAATTGTCCTCCACACACTCCCAAATTTCTTAACTTTAAATTAAACCCATCACTAACCCCACAAACTCCATCACTAGCCCCACAAATTTCCGAGTTCGCTTGCGTATATGCATGCAAATCCAAAAAAATGAAACTTCGCTGTTTTCTTCAAGGTAAAAATTCACCCAAATTCTGTTCGTTACTAACTTCTCAACTTGTTTGAAGTCTAGATTCTCTTTTGATTTACCCAATCACCAGACATCATTGTTCTAAAAATCTCCGCCTAACATAGCCTAGTCTAGGTGCTAGACGGCTGGTCACCGTCCCGATTAATACCTAG
>JAOTRO020000005.1:561551-571576 GCA_028566515.2 Pyracantha coccinea | reverse complement strand
ATTCCTTGGCTTGTTGGTCCTCAATGTAAATTCTTCACGAGGTTTTGAGTGTTTTATGGTCACCGGAGTTTTGCCTTTGGTAGGAAATGCTGACAGATTCATCAAGATTGTAAAATCCATCAACATTCCCTCCAAATATCATTGTAACATACACATAAGAAAAGTTGTTCATTTTCTCTCTTTTACCCCTTTTTGTTTTTTTTTTTTCTGCAGTGAGAACATATGTCTAACAAGAATGCTAAAGTGTCAGTCTCTCAAAAGCAGTTTGATCCATGCCATGATATATCGATCATTCAAAGATCTTAAAAAGATCCCTCCATTAAGTAGCACCTTAGGGGATGACATAGCCCATACATAAAGTTAAGGGTGAGGTTCTAACGAGGAAATGCTTGGATACCTAGGTACCCAAAGACAAGGAAGGGCGTAGTAAGTGACGAAATGCTTTAGGGAGTCGAAAATAAACGTAGATCTGGAGATTTCCGAATAGGTTAACATTTCGAACTAAATTAATTATGCAATGCTACGTGGAAAACTTAAAACATTAGCTTTATGTATTTAGTTTGGAATGTCATACTGGCATTCCGAGGTGTAGTTCAAGTCCTTCAAGTAGTAGCAAGTGCCCTTTTTCTTTCCCACTTTAGCTTGTCTGAACTCTGAAGGTTCAGCCGCTATGTACTTATTAAAGCAACAAATGAGGATTGAAAACCGTTCCTTTGGTCTTCGACTGCCTTTTTGTTTTTGGGTTTTGTTTCTGCTTTGATTTTGTATCAAAAGAAAGAGAATTTGTGTGTGGCTTGTGAAGGTTTCTCTTGAAAAGGAAGTGTATAATCTGAATGCGTGAGTAAAACTGTAGGCTGCTTTCCGTTTGAGAGGCACCACTTTGCGGGCATTTCAAGTTTATGTTTAATCTCTCTCTAAATTTTTTTTCCTACGACTTGTGAGGGTTCAAGCCTTCAAGGTTCATATTTTTGGGACAAGACGTGCTGAAGTAAATTTTGAATACATGCAATTACAAGATCAGAAAATATGCGGTGTTCATGAGAGTTGCATTGAGTTTAGAACTCCTTTTTTGCTCACTCATTCCTACTCAATATCGAGCAAAACTTATGTATGACAAATTTTCATACCACGTTGAGTTCATACAATGAGCGTTATAGACATGAGGTGGTACGAAACCCTAAGTTATTTCGATGTTATTATTTTGTTTGGTGAGATAGTGCATTGGTGTTGAAGTCGTTGGTTGGATTTTCAAAGGGAAATAACCTAATCGTCAGTGGGTTTTGGGGACCCAAGAACAAATGCAAAACAAATCTTTACAACTAAAATAAAGAGGGATTTGGAGCAAAAGTGGCAGATTTGTGAAAATGACATAATTAGCTACCTTCTAATGTTTGATGTAATCATAGACCCTCAACTTTTCTTCCGAAAATTTGCATAAAAGGAACATGATGTTGACATTGTTGAGATGAGAATATAGGCTCTTTTTGGCCCACCTTTGAAAAATTTCATAACATCAAACCACTTTTTGGACCAATCTTAGCAAAATTCGCATAGTGATGTAAACTGGCGTAAGCGGACGGCTTAATTAGTCCTAATTAAAGTTTTTTCGTCATTTCTTTTTATACAGGTGATATCGGACAGAGAAAACTAAAGATGACTATATAAATGATTTTAACCACTTGATTTACAAACCATTTACATGCTGACGGAAGTTACTCAGGATGGCTTATGCTGATCTGCAGCCAATCAGATTTTAATGAACAATGGGACTCATAATGCTATAGTATTAAGCAGTTTCTCCATTAAGTAAAATGTGGGTCCTTCCCACCAGAATCAAATCCTCAATTTATTGCATTCTAATGACCCCTCTTGGTGCCCGGACAAGTTTTTCTCAAACAATAATGACCCTTCAACTATATCCTAACCATTGCTTGTGTAGGATGCACTAACATTATTAGATTTTTTTTTTTGGGTGCATAATTACAAGTTCAAACTATAATTATGGGCCAACGTAGTTTGGGCGAAGTTTTAATTTGATGCATGTAGTTTTAACATTCGCATTTTTTATGAATTTTTCAGCAAAATAAACATGTTTGGGTCACGTATGAGGTGTTTCCATACAAAAAGTTTGTATTCTCCGTCACATTTGTCACTCGTGTGCTACTTTCGTAGACAAATTTGACTAAACTTCAGAAAGCAGATTCACCAATTTGGCCTAATTGCAATTGTTACACAAGTATTAAAAGGTTAGTATGCTGGGAATCATGGCATCTTAGAAAAGTAGTAAATAAGTTGGTGTGGAGTAAATGTGAGTTACAAGCTACACGGGGACAATTTCTGCAGATTAAAGCAACAGCACCAAAGAGAATTTAAGATGGGCAACCACGGATTCTGAATTCTTCACCACCTCAGGAGTTAATCTTCTTCTACTTAGTTAGAATTATTGAGTAAACTATCATTTGACCTCGTGAATTATTATTCCAGTTAAAATTGACTCCTGCACTATTTTTTAGGAAAACTAATAAAAATGGCTTGAAAACTTTGAGTTTTAACGAAAAAGACAAAAATGTGTTGTAAGTGAATAGTATCAGGATTGACTTTTTAGAGTAAAAATGTGGTTTTTTGTTAAGGTGAATAGTACCGGGAGCTTTTCGTTAAAGTTCCCCTATTTTTTGGTACATGAACTCCCTTAACTGTTTTAAATTAGTCAGTTAACCCATCATCGTCAAGTTCGATGAAATTCAATCCATTTTACCGTCAAATACTAGCACATGATTAACTCTTGAGGGTAAAACCGGGAGCTTTTCGTAAAACCGTGTCATCATCTTAGAGCATCTCCAAATGAGGTGTCAAATATAATATGTCAAACTTTTATTTGATGGCTGATGTGGCAAATTGAATACAAATGCTAAATTCTCTTCTTTTCCAATGGATATGTCAAATATTTATTTTATTATTTTATTGAGCCTAGAGTTACATTAACTATTAAAAAATAATAAAAAATAATTGTAGTTTTTATTTTATTGGTTGTTAATGGGACCCATGTACTAAAAAATTCAATTAAATATATTTGACTCCTTCTTTGTTTGCTGTCGAAAAAGGCAGCTAGAAAGCAAGGAGTCAAATGACACACATGTCACATCATATATGAAATATCCATTGGAGAACACCTAATTGTCTTTTAATCCTATTTAGCATATTTGACATCTCCTTTGAAGATGGTCTTAAATTCTTTTGGTGTTGTTGCTTTAATATGCATAATATTGTCCCCCTATGTAGTCTACATCCCACATTTAGGATGACAAATTTAACTTGAGTAATAGTTTAGGAGGTCAAATGGTAGGTTATCTAAAACCATTTGTATACAAAATTATAGATTTTCCTTATTAAATTGTGGATTTTCTACTTTTTTGCCGAAACTAAATCTCTATATAGTTAGGAGATATGGGCGTAGCCAAGTTCGTCATAAAATAATGTTGTCCGCTTTGCACCTAAGTTCGAACAATATATAATACTGCAAAACTTCTCCGTCGATTCCTTCTAGTCGAGCCTTTCGGTCTGTCATTATACCTTTTCTTATGTATTTCCACACCCTTAAGAGACCCCAAAAATGGACAACTTCCTTTTCTTAGGAACACATTCAAGATTCGTCACTACAAATGGTAACTCCACCATTAACTACTTCATTTATGAATTTCCTAGTAATGGAAGTACATGTCCTAGCGAGACAGAATTTATAACCCATTTTATCATGGGGTCGAGGTAGAGACCAAAGGTCATGAGCGACCGATCCAGTAGAACAATTCAAAAGATAAAGAAGTATCGTTAATTTTTCACTACCCTTTTTTAGCTTCTAGAATCTATTTCTTAGTTCCGTATCCCTCTTACTAACTGGAATCAAAGAATTAGTAAGCTAAAAAACCTACTTTCTTAGGATTACGAGGTTCATTCGAATATGATATCCAATTGTATCACAATTGAATGCTAACATGTCTGGTTTCTTCACCTTGGCACAGTGAGAATGTTGAGCTTGAAGTCCTATTGCCATAGTTGATACTTACTCTATATTCACCCAAGAAACCATAGAAGCTGTATGATCCATGCTCATCTGTCTGGCCCTCTACCTCCCCAGTTTGCCATTCTTTCAAGAGCTTGTCCACCACATCACCAGCAGGTAGGTTTTGAAGGTTATTGTCTGTTAGGCACATTTGGTAGCACCCATTAGGATGCAATGCAGTCCAAAGCATTATCCCATTCACCGATGGATGTGAGAAGCCTTCTCGTAAAACTTGTTCTAGATAAATTGCCTATACACAACAACATAAAATGTAGTAGGTTAGTCGGGGAGTAGAAAATAATTTTACATGAGATTGTTTCTGTCGTGCCAAATGCTTCGCTTAAAACCCGAACATTAAAGTTGAACACATGTCATTTTGTAACTAGGCGAGTGGTTGGAACAATTCCACATAGTTTTTCGTGTCCTTTATGTAGAGAAAAACTTGGGTAGGAACGTCCGACCACGTCATATGTATGACACTCTCACAAAAGCATGGGACGTTGATCCCATCTGGTGTGAGAGCTATCCTAATCAGGTCGTCCTACCGTAGTTTCTGTTCCTATGTGTAACAACATATTTACCTGTGTTTCTTTGTCTAGAGTGCTGCTGATGTCAACCTCTGTGAGCCAAATGGGAAGGCCTAATGTGGCCAACTTGTCAAGGATTGCTCTCATTAGAGGGAGGTTTGGTACTGTAAAATGACCCTCTAGTCCAATCCCATCCATCAATGCTCCACCATGCCTAAGCTCCCTCAACCTTGAAATGTAGGAATCAACGGTCGAATTTACATCGCTGCAAGTCTCCAGCACATTAAAATCATTCATGAAAAGGGTTGCCAAAGGGTCAGATTTGTGTGCCGTCTCGAAGAAATGCAATGTGGCATTGGGGCCAAGCTTCTGCTCGTAGAAATCAAAGTGAAGCATTTCATTGCTGACGTCCCAATGGACGAACTCTTCTCTGTACTTGCTCATTAGGCTTTGGATTCGGGAGTTTACCGCCAAATGCAGCTCGCTGCCCGTGAGGTTTCGAACCCATGGCGGCGTGTATTTGGGATCTTCCCAGAATATGTTGTGACCTCTAGCTATGACTCGGTTGGCACGCACAAATTGCAGCATTTGATCTGGAACGGTGTAGTTGGTTTTGCCCTGTTCAGGTTCCGTTGCGTACCACTTGAGTTCGTTCTCAAACACCGCGGCATTGAATCGTTTTGCGAACCAATTCTGGATTGTAAATTTTATTCTTAGCTAGCATTCTCAATGTGATTATGTTGATGCATTGCATAAACAACTTAAGACTCGATTTTACAAGAAAAATTTATGTGAGGTTGTTCCTATCACGTGACAATTATGAGTGACATAACAGTTTAGTTAAAATGATGACATTGTTTATATTTGAGGATCAAAATTTTTATTTCCTAAACACAAAAAATAAAAATAAAAAAAATAAAAATCTATTCTTAGCTTAGCATTCTCGTTGTTGTCATGTTGCTTATGAGATTGGTTTTTGCATAAAGGGCAATTCTTTCAAGCGTAAGGCTCCATTGTATGAGAAAAATTTACATCGGTCAGTTATTGTTAAGTGATAGTGTTGAGTATCAGAACAATTCATTTAAAATTAAGATAACATTGGTTAAATTTGATGATCAAAATTATTTCTTAAACACATGTCATCTTTTAACTGAACTGTTCTGCAGCTCAATAATGTCACACGATAGCATAATGATGCGGAACAAATGCGGTGGCTGGAGTGATTCCCATTATCCTTTACTATTGTTTTAAGATAAGTTTAATGTGTTTTTGCTTCCGCTAAATTATTTAAATTCCGCTGCCATACTCTGTCCTACATCACATATCCACGCAAGTTTTTCTATGAGTATGGACTGCATCCTAACCTGATAGGGCAGATTGCTAAGAATGGTCTTTGCAATTGCAGATCCAAATGGGAAATCTTTGGAGACTTGCTCTACGTCAATTGCCGCTCCTTGCAGCCTCTTTCCCTGCATATCTGAGACATGAACCGTAACGGCACGCTTCCGTTTCTATTGACAAACAAAGAAAATATTACACAAAATTAACAACTTTCATAGTCAAATTAACCAGAGATCCAAATCAAATGAAAATATATATACTTACAGTGTTGATCATATAATCCTGATATGCATTCCATTGTTGAACACTAAACGGCTGCAAAGAAGAGCTGGCAATTTCTATGTTTACATCACTGTCATCTGCATTCTATATACAATCGAAACAAAAATATTAAAAATTTACATTAAGTTTTGAAACTTTTGGGGGGCAGTAAAAGATAAGTAGTGAGAATATGTTGAGAAGGAAAAATTACCTGAAAGAATAAGATGGATAATTGGGACGGTGAGTTTAGGACAAAGCCACCCTTGAGAAATGACCAGCATCCATGCTTAGCCCAAACAGTTCCTACACAGTTATATAATTCATTTTCTGACTTTAGGCTTGCCCTTATGAGACCTGAGCCTGCACCCTCTATCTTGACCCAACCTGTTAGATTAAGCACAAACCGTATGAGCCTAATGTCATATCCACAAGTGGCTAAAGTTGTAAGTTTCTAATTAGTGCAGTGCAGTCACGCATACGTGAGTGATTTTGTTTTCCTTATGCAAAGGATATTAAGCGATCTACAAATGACCTCAAGCCTTCGACACTGGTTTATGCAAGTTCAAGAATCAGGGTTACCTGAGTTTTATTCCTAAAACGCTTATGCTTACTTTTGTAGTTTTTTAGACACAATGGGCTGGGCTGGGCTTTGGTCTTTCCGGGTAATTTTCTTTAGACATAATGCCCAGCTAAGCTTAGCCCAGCATGCACATAGAATATAGTTGATGGGGCATATATTATATTAAAAAATAACTTGAACAAGACAACCACAACGGCAATCCGTTGTAGTCTAGTTGGTCAGGATACTCGGCTCTCACCCGAGAGACCCGGGTTCAAATCCCGGCAACGGAATCTATTTTTCGTTTCTCCACCAATTTTTTACCCTAAATTACCGAGAAATAAATAGTCAATTAACGACAAGGGTAAAAAGTTGAGAAACCGAACTGGAGAAACAGTAAATGGTGCCCTGGGTGAGATTGTGCAGTATGAACGATGGTGAATAAACTCCACTACTTGCAGAGGTTCCCAACTGATCAACGATGATCCCGCCGCCGTACAGAGGCTCCTCCGGCTGCAACTTGCACTGCCCAAACAAAACAATTGATGTGGGTGATGAAAACACAATTCCCACATATAATTTGTTCGCATTTATCTTTTACCTCAGTGTAAGCAGTAGGATCATACAGTGGGCCGTCTGCAATGTGGAAAAACAGTAAAAAGAAATTAGTAACATGGGGAAATTGGACATCTCTGCATTGTAGAAAAACCAGACGAAATGAGAGAGGAAGGGGGAAGAAGAGTGAACCAAATGAAACAACAAAGGAGGAGGAGCCCATGAGGAGAAAGAAGAACAATAGGAAGCTAAATGTGACATTTGTGTCTTCCATTTTTGCTCGGAGGTTGGAGGCTGAGTTGTGTAATGTTCTACTACTGCAAATCTGAAACAGATTTTATAAAGGACACTGCTTCGCTCCTCTTTGAGTTAGAGTCATTTATTTTTTTTACCTTTCACAATTTAATACATACATACAAAAATAACTCGTTAAAACACAAAAAGAAAAACTTATGCAGACCAGCCAAATATATTACTTTTTTTTTGTTAGAATGGAATATGAAAATTTGAGGTTATGGGTTATCACATCTATTTTTACTTCTCACACAACCTTCTAATTTTCGGCCATCAAATCAGATGAATTAAAGAAGATCGAAGCACAAAAATTAACAAAAGATATGTGAGAAGTAAAAAAGGATGTGTACATCCCATGATAAGTAAGAAGAGTTTATATTGGACCACTTCCTTTATTTTTAGGTAAAATATAGGGGTGTGAATTGAAGAAGATCAACAGACAGAAATTATCAAAGAATGTGTGAAAAGTAAAATAAGATGTGTGGATAGCACATCCCAAAATATAATCCAAAATAATGGAAGGTTCAAATAAAAGAACGTAGTTAAAAATGAGGAGGTGGAGGTCACAAGGGTTACAGTGCCCGAAGGGCCACTGAGGTGTCCGTGGGCTGGTCACATGTTTGTGTGAGCCTGAGAGCTACATGCGATGGCCATTAGTTGATGGACACATCAAACATTCCAACCGTGAATTCATTCTTGTTTTTTTATGTGGAGAAGAACATGGTCATGATATTCGTTGTTAATCGTAACACCACCACGTAGTTTTAGTGGCGGATTCAAAATTTTTGTTTAAAATGGTAAAGATGTAATCCGCTTCTCTTGTTGGGAACATGGCTACTTACTAGTTACCATACATCAGTCTCTTTGAAACATTTTGTCCGACATCTTATCTCTGTAGTAGTGCCGTTTAAGGAGAATATCAAAATCGTTAGTAAGTTTCATGTGTAGCAATACAGGTGGACAGGGGCAACTAAGTACACTAACTAACTAGATGAATTGGCCTAGTTGAGTCAGGATATATCATGTTTTTATGTATTAATGTCACATATAAAATATAAACTCAACACCTAATACCAATATGAATGAGTAACGTTACCTGATACTACAGGTCATGCACGCCCAAAGTCTTTTATGTGTTTAGTCTACGTAAGTTCATGTTTAAACTACTTAAGAACTTAGCTGTTGAGGGGATTAGACTTGGCTCCCAACTGCGTACGGAAGACTAGTGATATTTTTTTGGAGTCTTTGTAAGTACTGGATTGGAATTAGCAGTACGTAGCAACTAGGTTGTATATCATAAAAAGTAAAGCATTATGTCACTGTTACAATTTAACAGCCAGCTGCGTATAATTACAATAATAAGGTAATTGTGTCACAATTAGTGACCTCTTTTTACTAGCAGCTTGGCCTATTTGAAAAAGGATAGAACTTGGCGGTTGAAAGAATCAGTAGCACCTCCTGCTGCTCATCAATCACGGCTGGACACGTGTCCAAGTTGTGATTAAAAAATCAACAACTTGAACACGTGTCCAGCTGTGATTGGTGATCAGCAGCGGATGCTGTTGATTCTTCAGCAGCCAAGTCCTTTTCTTTGAAAAATATAAACCAAGGGTGTGGCTAATTATTTGTGCCAATTAAGAATAGAATGACTTGTGTGAGAAAATGTACAACAAATCCAAAATTATTACATTGAATGACTTTAATTAGATTAGGAGAGATTCTCTCCCGCATATAAGTTTTAGTTTTAGTGACATTATTGTTCAATAACATTTGTTATATGTCTAAAAGTGCATTACCGTCCAATGAATAATTGTCAGGTAATGAAATTGGGACATGAAAGAATTAATTTCTCGTTAAGAGGGGCACTCAAAATCCTAGGGTCCGTATGATGGGCTGAATGGGCTTGAACAATAGGAACAAAATTCGTTTGGTTAGCACAAAAATGTTATATTCATCCTCATTACTACGAAAATTAATGATATCCATAACCGTACCCATACTCACCGTGTAATGAATTCCCCAACCGTTAACGGTTATATCTATCTTCGTCAATACCAAAAATATATTCATTCAATTGAGGCATTATAATATGATACATACTAATTTCATCATTATAATAATAGATACATTGATGATGTTGGCTTACGTTTGATCTCTCCCATAGGAAAGGGATCATCTCCGGATCCTTTCTACCAAGTCCACTCATAGGAGCCATTGAAATTTGATTCAACGGCTAAAGTTATTATAACTTTTAAATGGGCTCCCTGTTTGTAGCTGTTAGATCAAATTTCAATAGTCTGAATGAGTGGACTTGGTGGAGTTAGTGGAAGGGATTCGGAGAGGATCGATTTCCTCTCTCCCATAAGCACCTTGGATTCTTATTGGTTTTGATTCAAAACTTTTGAACTTTCTCACAAAATGCAATTTTTCT
>JAOTRO020000005.1:537043-550851 GCA_028566515.2 Pyracantha coccinea | reverse complement strand
TAAATTATTGTTTTTCTACTTTAATTGACTCATTATTAATGCAATGTGTTAAATAAATTGGTCTCTCATCAAACTGCGTTATTCTCACTGGTTTTGCTAATTTTTATCTACATTTTTCTGGTACTAACTCTTCTCTTATTACACTCTTTGTGCTTCCTGTATCTATCATAGCTGTTGTTTGTATTTTGTAATCTCTTGCTATTTCTATTTCACAATTTATGGTAATTAAAGAACTATTTTTTGGCTTCTATATACTATGAACGGTATTTCCTAATATTTCAGTACTCTCCTAGGATTCAGCTGAATTAACTTCTAATAACCTATTACTATAACATTTTTCACACAATATTGAATATGTATTATAATATTTATTTGCAACTAACTTACTACACTTATGACATTTTTCTGGTCAACCTAAATTAATGTATTTATACTCTTCTACATGTTGTTCTTCTATGAATGCACACATATATTCTTCTAAATCACTATATGAACTATTTGAATCTTTTGAATTTGAATTTATCATATTTATACTTTATATACTATAAATACTCTAATTATCACTTAAATATTCTAAACTATATATTGACTGTATACCCTCATCTTTTACTAACTTATACAACTCCATTAAATGTACTTTATCAATGTACTTTATCTCTCAGCTGTTTACCTAATTTTGGACTAATATGTCCAATCTCTCCACATAAATAACATTTACAACTACTCTTATTTTTTGGTGCTTTATATTTTCTAATCCAAGGTCTACCACTTCTTTTCTTAAATTGCTTTGGAATATATTTTCTTTTCCTGTATGTTCTTGAAGGTCCTAGGCTAAAATTCTTATGTTGTTTGTATGGCTTGTATGACTTATATTTCTTTTTGTATATTTTCTTATGCTTATTTTTCTTATGACAACCATACAGTTGTGGTAAATCTATATTTTTACAACTCATATAAAATTATTTCCTAATTTGTCTCTTAGCTTTTATTTGGCTACACTTGTATCTAAGTATATCATATACATATTGAATTCTAGGTCCAATTGCAATATCATTTTTCTTTGGATGCTTCTTAACACACCCCGATCTAAATCGAGGCATGTTGGCCATCACGTGAGGGTGACATAACCATGTGCGCGGTGTGGAAGTGATAATGATATGAAAATGTAGGTAAATAAAAATCAACCTAACTAATATACACTAGATAAGCATATAAGTACTACTGAAGGTGTTTAGAGTATAGTTTACACATAATCAGAGCATAGGTACCAAAGTACAGCCCAGCAGACTAAATATTATTTGTACAGGACACGAAAGAAATCCTACATTATTTGGAGTCTGTCAGAACCGCCGTAGAGTCCTCGTGAGCCACCAACACTGAGATCAACCTAGAACCTGGAGGGGCGCAAAACAGAAAATGTGAGTGGGCAAAAACAAAGCTCTTTAAAACTATTTCATTTTCCAAAATATACTAACCCCTCACTATAAAACCCGTATAATTTCCCAGAAAAATAATAATGTATACGAATATAGAAATCATGCTCGAGAGTAATGAAAATCAAAGGTATGTCATGTCAAGTATCTCAGAAATGCCATAGGTAAGCCAGATAAAATAAATCAATGTAAAGTGACATGCCAACTAATGTGGTATGTACGACAGGCTGGGTGTAAATAAATATGCTCAAGTGCTTCGATCACGTGAAGGTTGTGCGACGAATCACAGGTCACCTACGAGTCGGAACCACCTAATGTGGTCTGTACGACATGCTGGCACCTGACTTGGATCCAAGTTGAGCGTGTGGTGCGGGAGGTAAACGATCACGTAAAGGCTAGGCCCTGGCCTCGGGCGGAGCATTAACACCGGGGTGCAGGATAATGAGCAATAAATGCATCCAAACATAACCATTCACACTGCAATCACTATCATCAATATGTACTCACTTAAAGCTTACCTGGGCGTCCACAACGTCATGCAATACTATGCATAACTATAAGAATGCAAATACTAAAAGGCAATGCAATTGACATGGCATTTTAAAAATGTAAATCCATTTAAAACAATTTCTGGGAAAATGTGAAGTGTATATACGTATATATAGAAAACCAAAAGCCCACTCACATTTTCTGTTTTGCGCCTCTCCAGGTTCTAGGTTGATCTCAGTGTTGGTGGCTCTCGAGGACTCTACGGCGATTCTGATAGACTCCAAATATCGTAGGATTTCTTTCGTGTCCTGTATAATTAATACTTAGCCTACTGGGCTGCACTTTGGTACCTATGCTCTGATTATGTGTAAACTGTACTCCAAACACCTTTGCTAGTACTTATATGTTTATCTAGTGCATATTAGTTAGTTTGGTTTTTATTTACCCACATTTCCATATCTTTATCACTTCCGCACCGCGCACATGGCTATGTCACCCTCACGTGACGACCAGCACGCCTCGATTTAGGTCGGGGTGTGTCAGTATTGGTTCCTAAAGTTATCGAAATGTGGTGCAATTGTCTTTTTAGACAGCTCCATAAGAATTATGTCCTTGTTTTCCATTAAAACCTTTCATTTTGGGCAAAAGTTGTAAAACAATAAGTCGGAAAGATCATTACTTTAAATTGTGACAAGATCATGAATCAATACTAACATGTTTTAATGTTAGATGGAGGCCAAAAAAGAAACAAAGAATGGTTGGTAAATACGTAGAGCCTACCTATTGGCCATTGGTAGGAAAGTAGTCCGATTATCAAAAAAATTACAGACTAAATCCAACAAGCACTAATCAATACAAATTTCGCAGTCCAAGGAAGCCCATCAAACAAAATGCAGGCCTAAACAATTCACAAATCCAACTTAAATTCTAATTCTCAATGGAGGATATCACTGGGCTAAAATTAAGCCCATCAATCCTCACATTCTTGGCCTCCCAAGTCCAACATTTTCTAAAACTAATAGGAAAGAGATTCGAACTTGAAATAAACTCGAGTAGACTAAGAGCTAATTGGTGCCCAAGTGCTACATTTGTTTACCCTACTGTGTGTCATTAACCACTCTCCTTGTTTTCTTGCCAGCTTGAATCCTCGTGTAGAGATTCTTGGTTCTAATGGACAGCAAAATGTCCAAACCAAACCCAATAACACAGGCAATGGCCATGATGACGAACACGAGCCGGTAACAATGTGCGCCAACGCAGGTGTTGCCACCTCCTTCAGTGGTGGTAGCCTCCATGTCGTACAATAGTCCAGCAAGCAGGCCGGAGAAGAGGAAGGAGCCGAGTGGAAGGTTGAGGATTAGAATGTTGTAAATAAGTCCATAGTACTTGAGACCAAATAGTTCAGATGCGACGGGTACTGTGACGGCAAGACGAATTCCGTAGCAAACGCCAACGACGATGGAACCGATGTATAGCGAACCGGGCATGGCAATGGCCATGAGGATGTAGCCAACAGCCATTAGAATCTGAGAAGCAGCATTCCATAGAGGTCTTGGTATTGCAGCTTTCCTGTCATTACAAATTTGGGACCAGAAAGTGTTAAATGTTGGTTGATTTTCTTAGGCCAAATTAGTATGCCACCAAGAAAGTTAGTTGGCAAAAATTTTCAGACAACGAAAGCTTGTAGATTTTCCAAGCATAGACATTATACAAAGAATCAAGAGATTTAAAGACACTGAAAATTACATAAACTTGTCCATCACGCAATTTTAAGTTAGGACCGCAATATAAAGCAAGGGATGGCCGTCATGAAAAAAAGTAAGTACAAACACGTAACCAGAAGTACAAATATATTTATAATAAACTAGAAAAAGAACCCTCATAATTACAATGAGAAAATACGGTCTAGTGAATAAAAGCTGGCTATGCCACAAGTTGGACGGTTCTTATGTGTACCATTCTTAGAGAGGTCATGGGTTCGATCATCCGTTTGTAAAAAATCCTCTTAGAAAGAGCTTTTTGTAAAAACAGCGATCCGGTTCGGAATTATAGCCCACTACTACCATTTTTTTTTTTTTAAGAAAAGGAAAGGCTGTCGGCTATCTTCTCAAGTGTCATGTTCTAATTAATTCCTAGTTTGAAAATTCTTATGGTGGTCATCTCCTACTCTAAAGTAGGCATGCTATTTTTCTACGATATTGAATTTGAAGCGTGTTTTTTTTTTTTATTCAAAGTGAAATGTTATTAAGGACTTACGAAACTACTGTATATTAAAAAGAATGAGTTAGCTACCCACATTTTTGTATGCAATCTGGAAGAGGAAAATAAGAGGGACTTTGTGGGGAAAAACTCAAACAAGATAGCTTATATCCACGGTTTTAAAAATATTCGCCGAGCGCTTAAGCTGCTGGTCACCGTCCTGATTAATGTCTAAGCGTTTAAAAATTAAGAAATAGTGCCTAGACCAAAAATAGACACATACCTAGATTGCATCTTACTTGGATAGAAAATAAATAACTTTCCTTTTGTATTTTATTGTTTCCAATAAATTATAAGAGACTTATGAAACACTTGAATAAACACACATTATATGTTTGTTCTCCATGTTTTCATTATGTTCCAATACTTCATAATATATATGTCATTCTATTTTTTAGTTTATGATGAAATTATATATATATATATATTAAGTATAAACACACTTATTTACACGAAATACAATAGATTTACTTAAATCCACTTAGTCCGCCTAGACTCCCCCTAGCCACCTAAATGCTAAGCCTCAGCCCGTCGCCCAACTAGTACATAACATCTTTTAAAACCTTGTTTAGATCCAAACAGTATATACTGCGTTGCTTAATTTCTAATCAACTTGCACTAAAATGTTCACCCAAAGGGTATGCTACCTTCCATATTTCCCAAAAGCCATGCTTCTTTAATATTTGAAAATTACACATGGGAGTGAGATCATCTACATTAAATAGTATAACACTAAGGGAGTAAGATAGTATAACACTCTTATTTTTATTTATTTTTTGAACAAATGATTTCATCTACATTAAAAAAGTTAGATCATATAACACTTATATATATATATATTTAACATAATCACTATCTCAATCGTCAGATAATAATTTTATTAAATATATGTAAATAATGTAGTTCGCCAAAATTAAAACAAAAAAAATCTCAAAAGCAATCTTAAAGTACAGTTTTGCTCTTAAGTGTGAATCAGAAATTCCGGAATCTAAATAATAATAGAAAAAGAGGAGCAAGTGGGGAGGATGCACAAGGAGACAAATATTTCCAACAATTATTTACTTATAAAAATACACGAAGCAATTCTTTAAGGGGAAGTCAAAAGAACCCAAAAGCAAATTAAAAAAAGAAGGTTTTTTATTGAAGAAAATATATAATTCCAGAACCGAATCTAACTCTGTTTGGAAGCTAACATGTGTATTATTAAAGTACACTAAAAATGAAAATCGTTAAGTATTTTATTGGAAAAATCCGAATCTTCCTATACTTCTCTAGAATTATACCCGAAAGATACTACATAAAATTTCTAACAAACACTTCTGAAAATGGATAATTCTGGTTTTACTTGACATTTCCAATTTTTTTTTTTTTTTTTAAAAAAGGGGAAAAAATGCATAGCAAACCAAATATGAATAATAGTTTAATTTTTAATAATACCCGAACCTAATCAAGTATAAGTAAAGAGGAAGAGTGGGTGTTAAGTAAACCAACCTGATGAAGTACTCCGAAATCATACCCGAACCGATCCGCCCGAAAAAACCCCAAATGCTCGTCAGCGAAACGAAGATCGACACGTCCACGTATCCGAGCGCCAATCCAATCTGCCCCATATTGTTCATAACCGCCAGACCCGTCCCCACCCCGCACAGAAACGACACGAACAAAATCCAGAAATCCAACGCCCTCATCGCATCGAAGATGGTGTGGTCCTCCCCGAGCACCGGCCTCCTCTTCACCTCCACCACCTCCGCCGCCGCAGCAGCCACCTCTGGCTTGTGCTGTGTGTCGTCCGCCGCCGTCTGCCTCAAAAGTGGTTCGTCAGATCGGGTGTTCGGATCTGGACCCGACTCGGACGCGACCAGGTCCTGCTTCGAGGCCCACGCCGTGAAAAACGCATACGCAGGAATCGCGAGAGGCGACGCCAGGAGGATTAACAGAATGACGGAGAAGATTAGGGACAAGAGGTTCGAAGGGTTTGGGATGAAGTCGTAGGCGAGGAGGTAGAGTGCGACGCAGAGGGCGACGGCGTTGACGACCCAGAAATATCTGGAGTCGCGGTTGTCTTCGGAGGAGGAGGAAGAAGGGGGGACCTCGCGGAGGAAGACCATGGCGGTTAAGCAGACGGCGAAGGGGGTTACGGAGAGCATGAGGAGGAAGCTAGCGGGGTCGTTGTTGAAGAGAGCGGCGCAGAGGTCGGTGAAGATGGCGGTGCTGAGCCCAACGTAGCCCTTCAGAATCCCCGAAACGGGTCCCCGGTTTCGCCGGAAGTTTCGGATGCATGTGACGAGAATCGCCGTGTTCATCCACGTCGTGCTGTTGCCGCCCATGCAGAGAAATATACACATCTGAGAGAAAAATTAAACTAATTGTTAGTTTGACTGCACTCTTTACTGTTCCACGAAAGTACGAAAGTGCCGACTGAGTTTTTTGTTTACCTGCCAGTAGGAGAGGGGCTTGATTCTTTCGCTGACGACGAGCCACTGGGCGCCGTAGCCGACGAGACCCTCGACGGAGCCGATGAGGAGGATGACCCAGGTCGGCAGTTTATCGGAAGCCAGTCCGGCGAGGAGACCGAAGGCTTTGCCGACGTCTTTGGCGACGGAGAGGTTGTTGAGTTCGAGCTGGGTGAGGTCCATGAGGGTTTTGAGGGCGGCGGAGTAGTTGGAGAAAGTGTAGTTGTTGCCGGAAATAGCTTGGACCCAGACGGCGGTGACGAATCCCAGCCATTTGGTGGCAGAGGAAACGGAGGAGCGGTAGGAAGCAAACCCCATTTCTGTGTCGGTCTGAAAAAAACGCAGGGAGACTGGTGAGAGTTGTTAAAGGATGAGGTGCTACTGCTAAGGGACGGGACCAGTATTTAAAGAGATTTTCTGAATTAAAAGATAATAAAAATTGCTTTTTTTGGTTGAATAAAGAAGAAGAAAAGTTTTATAAGCGATGGGCGCTGTTGAATTAACAGCGGCAAGTGGCTGGTTGGTGCTTTTGGCGTCGTCTTCCCGGCCCCGCTTCCTGTTCTCCCAATGTCTTTTTAGTGAATACTCTTTTTCTACCATACTTATATAATATTGACGTAGAAGAATTGTATCGAAATTATAATTTATGAGTGTCGAACCTATTAGGATTAGGGTTTATTATTGAGATCTTTAATTTGTAAGCGAAAAGAAATATCAGTAGATCGTAATGATATGGTATAAAATTTGAGAGAAGAAGAAAAGTAAACTCAACTAATAATATTCAACTTGTGTTTGAATCACTTTCAAAACCTAACTTCCGATTACATAGTACTCACTAACACATAAGTAGGAAGATGAAGACTTATGAGAGGCCTACCTAAGAAACAATCCTGAAGGAAATTCTCTCCACATGGCTTGTTTCATTTGAACGGGAGGTCATGGTGATGATCTGTAAGTTGTTTCACCTGTCTATTACACGCTTCAGTTTCTAATTTTTCTTTTGTTTTTAATAAAACTATTATCCAAGTTAAGATAAATCGAGTATGGTGAGTTTGTTTGAATTGTTTTGAATCATGCAAGACAATATCCCATAATATCTTGGACGATGATTACTAATATTTGAAAGGAATCTTTCAAAACGAAACCCGGATTGTACCAAGTATTCCAATTTGTAATTTCCTCCATAACGAAAAATGTTCATTGCTCGTAGTTTCCTTGCGGGGGGGGTAGTAGTGCAAAAGCAAACAAGGAAAATCCAAATCGAATAATGAAGTATTGGAAAAGTATCCGATGTAACGCATAGTATTCGCCGGCATGGAAAATCCAAATTCCAAGACAAACATTTTTTCTGGGAAATAAACGAAATGAATTTTATTTTGTACATGTACGTAGTTACGATCACGAAAGGAAAATAAGCTGTAAAAGGCAAAGACTGGAAAACGTATAGTGATTTCGTCGCGTGATGTACCAACAAGCGAGTTGGGTTGCCATTTGCCCAACCTCCACCTCACGTGACGTACGAGGAGAAGATTCTTTAGCTAGGGTTTCATCGAGTCAAACGTCATCAATTTCCAACCTTCTCGTACATGGAATATTGGAGAATAAAGTTCTTAATTAATTGAGTTACAAATTGGTTAAACATGCGCGTAATGAGAGGCAAAAAAAACCATACCTTTTCTGCAGATGTTTCTCCATGTATTGAAGCTGCATTTTCGTCAAGTTTTCTTTCCTGTAATTCGACGTTCAAAGTTGCTAGACCACCAAAACGCTCCTTCTCTTCGCTTTTTTGCCTTTCAATTCTTCTACTCCCCAGCAAAGGGTCGGAGTCATCTTCCTCCGTGGCTTTCATATATATCTTTTGTCACACCCAAACTCGCATCTTCTGTTATGGGACGGCTTTATCTTTTAGTAGAAAATCGATCAAGTAACTAGGTGGCAGCTTTCGGGTATTTTCATGTTTCAAATCACCAAATTTTATTTTGATGATTAAATTTTCATGCACCAGTTTGTTCCCAATGCTCATCAAGTGATGAGTTTCTGGTTTTCGAGTTTTACTAGTAATTGGGTCACCCATATGATTTGTGAAATCTCATTATGTATTATTAATGGATCTAAACCGCTCAAACCTATTGAAAGAACTGCGCAACTTAAGCATTGCACATGAAAATTATTGTGGGCAAGAACAAAACTAGCAGATTAATTAGGGTTATCATGAAATTAAAATATCTAGCAACGTTTTTTTTATTCTTAATAATCATTTCATATAATGTGGTTTAGGTTTTCTAAATATAATATATTTTTCACAATAAAATTATTTAGACACATAAAACTAAGCACTTTGTAATAGAAGTGAGACCTACAAGACCGGACATTTCTTTATTTTTGAACCCTTGTCATGGATCCCATTCAAGAGCAAAATGAAGAACAATACTTGGATATTCAAAGTTATGATCAAAACCGTTCACAGTACAAATTCAAACTAAGAGATCATTAGCAAATAAAAATCAATTAAAACTAAACTCATTTAGTAAAAAACAGTTCGTTGCCGATCCATAGAACTTTTGTGTTTATGATCATAATCGTTCATATTATAAATCATTCGATAAAGATCGCCTTTACAAAAAAGTCAACTAAAATTAAGGTTGTTTAGTCGTCAAACTGTATAAAAATATATGAACGGAATTGGTAAAACCATTACCAACCGTCTATATATTTGTTACAATAGATTGACCAAACGACTTTAGTTATAATTCAATTTGTTTTTTTGCAGAGATGATATTTATAAAGTGATTTATAATATGAACGATTCTGAGCATAAGCACAAACCTCTGTAATTCAAACATGAAGAGTTTTGAGTAGGATTTTCTACTCATACTTGAATAACCAAACATTATTCTTTTTATAATCACCATTCTTGTTCTCGTACTTTGACAGTTTAATTATTTTTCAATAAATAACAAGTTCTTCTCACTTATCAAACTTATTTCAACATAATGATTTGTGTAAAGCATGTGGTAACCAAAACGAAAAGTCTGACTTTTACCATGTTGGGATTTTATATTCACAGTTTCACATGCTTGCACCATCGCTAATAATATTGTTTAATTAATTTTCGATAAATAACTAGTTCTTCTCACTTATCAAACTTATTTCCATATATAATGATCTGTGTAGAGCACGTGGTAACTAAACGAAAAGTCTTTACTTTTACCATGTTGGGATTTTATATTCACAGGTTCACATGCTTGCACCGTCACTAATAATATTGTTTCTTGACGACTTTCATTACCTTTGCAGACAATGAAACATCGAGCAAAGCATGTGGACCGGTTGATAACTTGGTAAATAAAAAAAGAAAATGGAGTGTATGTATATATGATAAACTTGATATTCTCGGACACATCCCTCAACTGAAAATTTAAAAAGACCACTTTTTTGTGAGCTGAAGCATCTATAGGTTCTAAAGTCTTCTGGGTGTCCGACCATAAAAAAGGCTCTTCTTGCAAAAACTGAATTCTTGAAAGTTCTCGTGTATGTGTGGTGATAAGAAATCGTCCATGTGGCATATTAGGTGGTAGGCGGCTTATCAATCATATAATAAAAAACACAGATAAGAACAACTTGATAAGTTCGCCGAGTATTCATGTTAATTGGTACGGTCATTTCTCAGCTTGTCAATTAACTGTTTGCCCAGGACTCTCTCTTGAGCCTATTTTGTTTGATTCATCTGGCCGCTTAGAATTGATTCAACCAAGGAGTAGATCGTCCGACCGGAGAACGGAAAAAATCTTGTTTTCTTTCTTTGGTTGTGGAAAGTCTCTTTCATGCCGTGTTATTACTTGTGATGCGGTAGTGGATTTTAATTTTACTTTGAAGGGTTTCTGTTTATGGTTGTGATTAATTACCGTTAGTGGTGGCAAATCAATATGTTAAATTGTTAGGTAATTATTGAAATCTATTTAATTTGATATAGGCTCACTATTATCAATTTTATTTATGTATTATGGTGATATCAAATTAAATTTATTTTAACGACTATCTATTAACAATCTAATAAATTAATTTGCCACATCTATTTTAAGGTACAATCAAAGTCCACTTTGAGTTTTTAAAAGTTAAGTAACTCTCTCAAAGTTCATAGAGTTTAACTCTATGAAAATGCATGAAACTCTAATATACAATAAACGCCCCTAAAATTCATGTACATGCTCCAAAATTTACAATTTTTTGACACCAACTTAATTTTTTAATACAAACAATTTATAATCTTTGGCTTAAAGTTAAAATTATAGCACATGTATGAAGGTAAATTCAAATATATTATGTATAAAAGTCTTATGAGATTTAAATGATATCTTTTATTAATATTTATATTACTTGAAAAGTAAATTTCTCTCTTCAGACTTCAGTACTAACATAAATAAAAGACACAAAACATAAAGAATTCCTCCAATCTTATCCCATTTTATTCTCTCGACCGATTTCCGTCTCTTCTATCACTAAATTTATTTATTTTATTTTTTTGGGTAGAATCTCTAAATTTATGCCACAACAAAAACATCAATTTGATGACAGGGTGTGCTATTTTGGCACTGTCTGCACGCGGGAAGGACCACTCTATGTGTGGGATTTCTTATCACTCATTTTTAAAAAGCAAGGGTGCGTATCATCCAGTCATTCTGAACCTGCAAAGGCTTTGTCTAATTCTTTAATTTTTTTTATATTTCCTTGTTTTTTTATACATAAACATAAACATAGAGTTTTGGATCGCACAAACTCGCACAGGTTGTGTGTTTTGTATAAGGTAAGCATGACAAATGCGCTTCAATTCATGTACATGATTTCTTAATTCCAACTTACAGTGTTTCCAAATACAAGATTTACATTTTTATTTATGTGGTTTCCAAATAATTATACATTTCTAATTTTAGGAAGCCTTTAAGGGAAGAGATCTTCACTTTTCAAAAAAAATAAGGACATCCTCTTGACCGTTAGATTTGGTTTTAATGAAATCCTGTGGTTGAGATCCTGTGACCTGTGATTTAATCTCAGCCACAAAATTGCTTTAAAGCCAAATCTAATGATAAAAATGGCGTTCTCATTTTTTTTTGAAAAATAGGGATCTCTTCCCTTAAATGACCTATCTAATTTTAATCATAAGATCCTTTGCTCAATAAGCGAGGAGAGCTAGAATTTTTACATCAATGGACTATAATTTTTATTTTAAGAGTTGTCATGGTGGGGTGGGGTTAATTTTTAATTGGCTGAGGTGGGTTAATTTTTACTGGATGTATGAACTTCAAAAGAATTAGCAACACACATTTTGAGTTCGAATTGATCTTTCCCTTTTCAATAATTTAGATAAAATTATTGTAGGTTATCATATCGTTCTTAAAAAAGAAAAAAGAAATGAGCACCAAAAAATCAATTACCCAAGTTGCACTAGGCTGAAGCCCACCCTAGCCGAAATAGGCAGCTCTGGATTGTGATTTGTGAATAGTTTCCAAATAATAAACTATAATTATTGGTGGTAATTTACAATAATAATAATTGTTGTGAGTTCAACATCAAATGATAAAAATCTAGTGTAACTGCTAAAAAACTTAGAACTTATTGAGAATTAGTTTTGAAATGGATAGTCACATTTTAAAGTAACTCTCGTCTTTGTAGATTTTGTCAAATCAAATAAAAGTTGTAACGTGTATCTCATATATACCTCTAGTTTTATCTTGATATGCCTGAGATATTTTCTTTGTAGTTGATGTTTATGCTTGATAAATTTACTGAAATTGAACCAAGCACTAATCGAATTTTATCTAATTCGACTGATTGATCATATTCGGTATTTTCCTTTCTTCGAAATAGAAGCAGACATGAGATATGTTGAAGACAAACACAGATGCTCTTATCGCTTTTGGGCTTATATAGCAATTTAGAATTCAGTTCATAAACCCCACCATTCACCATTATTAAGTTGCATGCAATTCACGTTATTAATTTAACATGCTCTCTACTCCACAACTTTAGAAATTGAATTTAAAAAAAAACCAACTTCAGAAATTATATCATGATATTTTCTTCAGCAGCTTTGCACCTAGCCATATACATATCATTCGAGACTTAATGATAAATCACACTAGTGGCCCATGCAATATTGGTAGCTCCATTTGAAGTGACTCCTTCTTTTGGACTTTTTTCCAACATGTTTCATATCTTGAAGTGCAATGTTGAATGCTCATTGAAACCGTTCAACTTTGAAGACATCTTTTACGGATTTTTCTTGTAAAAATATCATTGAACTGTTTGATTAACAATTCAATTCCGTAGTCATCCTTTCGGCTTTTTTCCACCTCTCTTGCCCGTGCTTATCTTTTAATCCGACATGTTTCGTTATCTCATACTTGAAAGCTGATTGATAACGTTATGTATAATTGATTATTGACACACTGTATATTTATAATTAGTGAAACAAAATATTATTTCATGTTGAATATATATGCACTGTTTGAACTGTAATAATAGCAAATGTACAGATTCTGATAGTGTTAAGATAAGGGAGGTCCACTTTAGATATGAATGATGATCCCATGTTTGATAATGACTAGTCATGAGATTCCAAAGCGATGCATGATTTATTTAACACATTTTAAAACAACTGGAAGATAGAATATGCTAAACGAATTTTAAACGAATATTATGCAACTTAATCACAAGCATGCTGCATATATCTATATCTATAGAAGGGCCTGAACCATGCATGTCCCAACATTTTAGATGGTCACTCCATTTAGCTAGGATAAAAGTTTTGTATTTATTTAAATGTAAGTGAAAGGTTTTATGTTCAATTTTTATCAAAATGTAAATTTGAACCACATTGTTATTACTAGACTATTGTGAGGCTCAGCTCACTCTTCCACCCCTTTAATGTAAATAATATTGATTGTTAAAAAAAATTAACATATTATTTCGAATTCATTATAACTGGCTAATTGAAACTGATATTGGGATGAACTTAACGAGAGGTATTGCTGACGCGGATTAAGTTAGCTACTATAGAGTTATATGCACACAAAAGTTCAAATTCTTTTTTTCTATTAATTGCAGAATTTTATAATATCATCTTATCAAGAAAAAGTAACAAGATAAATGATGAATTCACACTATTTTTTCTCCC
>JAOTRO020000005.1:506144-517087 GCA_028566515.2 Pyracantha coccinea | reverse complement strand
TGAAAAACTAACGGTAGGGGGCAAATTGGCTAAAAAAATTAGTTTGAGTCCTTAATTTTCCAATCGAAAAGTTCAGGGGGGAAATCGAAAGTTAGATAAAAATTTAAGGGACAAATCAACAGTTTAGACTAGGTTTTTATTAGGTAGTTTAGATTTGGACACAAGTTTAAATCTTTATCCTGTAACATAAGTAAATTAGGATAAAATATACGCAAAAGTAAACCGGAAAATAGCAAAAAATATACAAATACAGTTGGGGTACTTTCAGAATTACGCGTTTTAGCATTTTACACTCACAATGCGCAGAGTTGAGACCCTCTTCTCAAGTTTTGAGTTGTGAAGCCCAAAAAGTTGAACAATCTCTGCAACCATGGTTCTCGAGGTTAGTCCTCTTCTAATCCTCCTCCTTCGAATGTTTCAATTTTTTAGGGTTTTGCATTCGGTTTTTCTGATGATTATGCTTAAATGTGATGAATAATCAGGCGACTATGATCTGTGTCGACAATTCCGAGTGGATGCGAAACGGCGATTACTCTCCCTCCCGATTGCAAGCTCAAGCCGACGCCATTAATCTCATCTGTGGTGCCAAAACCCAGGTTTTCTTTCTACTTTTTAATCAAGCTTTTCCCTTTACGAAATTGTAAACCACTTCTATTTTTCAACAATGGAGTTTGTAAATTGGGCAGGCTAATCCGGAGAATACAGTTGGGGTATTGACAATGGCGGGCAAAGGGGTTCGGGTATTGGCTACTCCAACCTCTGATCTTGGAAGGATTTTAGCTTGCATGCATGGTGAACTCCTCATTTCATTACTAATTTGCTTGTGTGATTATTTTTTAATTGAATTCGAAAACTTTACATGTTTAGCTTACTTGTAGAGTTAAATAGCTGATGAAACTGTATCAATGAAGCAGTTGGAATGGTTTTGTTGAATATGAATGATCATAGTTTAGGCGGACATTATAATCCAAAGCTGTAACTTTTGTTTTCAAGGGAAACTCGAATGAGCTTTAGTACTATATATTATCCTGTATGAATGTGAGACTGGATCTTACTATACAATGCGAGGAAGTAATTAGAGATGGTGAGGCCATTTTAAGTGTGATTCGTGTACCTTTATTATCTCTTCTTTGTGGAAATCGTTCCATCATGATGTTCGTCAAATTATCCCTTTTTTCTTTTGGTTAATTTCTTTGCGGTTCTCTAATTCCTTTTATATAGGTCTTGAGATGGGAGGTGAGATGAACATAGCATCTGCGATCCAGGTAGCTCAGCTGGCTCTTAAGCATCGTCAAAACAAAAATCAGCAACAACGGATTATCGTTTTTGCTGGAAGGTATATAGTGCTAACTTCTTGCTTGCACTTTCCTTTTTGCTCTTTTTTCTTGTTGACATCTAACTCTTAACCGTGTTCAGTCCTGTCAAATTTGAAAAGAAGGTGTTGGAATCGATAGGAAAGAAACTGAAAAAGAACAGTGTTGCTCTTGACATTGTTGATTTCGGGGAAGAGGATGATGGGAAGCCAGAGAAGCTGGAGGCCCTTCTGTCTGCAGTTAATAATAATGACAGCAGTCATATAGTACATGTCCCCCCTGGTCCAAATGCTCTCTCGGATGTTCTCATAAGGTGTTTTATTTTTTGTTTTCTCCCATGTCTGTTTTTATCATCTTGCATTGCCAATTATAAAATTATTTGTTCATGGAACTAATTGGAATATATGTTTAGATTCATGCTGTTGTGTATAAGAGCAATGCATGTTATACGAAGAAAGAATGGAGAAGTGAGAATAGTAGGTATTAAAATGATACAAGGAGAATTTGTGCAAGAATATGTATTTAAGCTCAAGTATTTCTTACAACTTACTTTTCAGAAAATTAATAGGCATAAGTTTCTACTTTTATCTTCATACGTGTTCTATGTGTCACTTGGCTAGAATTGCTTGTTGAACAACATAGTGAACAGAAGAAACTTTTCTTTCTATCTTCACCCATGTTCTGTGTGTCACTTGGCTGGAATTGCTTGTTGAATGACATAGTGAACAAGTCACAGTACATTTTATAATTAATAATTCTACCTATGTCTCCCGTGATATGAGCTTTTCCTTATTTAATCGCAGTACACCTGTATTTACTGGTGACGGAGAAGGAGGAAGTGGTTTTGCAGTGGCTGCAGCAACAGCAACTGCTGCTGCTATTGGTGGCTCTGGGTATGACTTTGGCGTTGATCCCAACATTGATCCTGAGCTTGCTCTCGCCCTTAGAGTTTCTATGGAAGAGGAAAGGGCTAGGCAAGAAGCCGCTGCCAAAAGAGCTGCTGAAGAAGCTGGTGGAAAAGGAGGGGAACCATCATCCAAATCAGAAGATGTAACCATGACAGATCAAGCTAATGTTTCTTCCAATGAGGATAAGAAACATACTGATGATATGGTTTCAGTTCCTCTCTTGATTGTCTGTGTTTGCATGCTTGCATAACCTTGTCTAGTTCTTAAAGTCTATAAAGTCTATATTGTTGGGTTTTGTTTTGTCATTTGTTATCTTTCAAAGAATTATCTAAATTGGCCTTGGCTAATGGTATGTGTGATAGGTTGAGGAGAATGACTTGCTGAAGGAGGCTCTTGCAATGTCAATGAACATCTCTGGAACTGGTCATTCAGCTGGTGATACAGAGATGTCAGAGGTGACTAGTGCGGATCAGGAGTTGGCTTTAGGTGAGTTATTTTATTTCTGATATTTCATATTATTTAGTTGAGTGAGGTAACTTGAGCATGAGCTTCTTTTGCTTGATTACTTGTGGAAATTTATTTACGACGTGCTTCTATTTTTTGTTCTTTTAACATGCTTCTATTTTTTGTTCGATGCCACTAACTTAACATGAGGTTTATATCCTCTTGCAAACATAAATTTGTACAGGTGTATTCTTGTACAACTCTTGGAGGCCACATTCATTTTTAATAGATTCAAGTGTATCTCTACTACTGTCTGACATTAAAAACTTATGCATTACCTTCAGATAAATTTGACATTCATAGGTTTATACTTGGTAGTTCTTTCTGTTTACGCGTTAAGTGGTCTACTTGCTTCATCTAATCCACTTTTGGCCGTGGGTACTAGTGCTATGGTTTGCTTAATTCCCAAGCTATGAAATATGGGTTTATGTAATTCATACTCATAGCAATTGATGCTTAGCTGCCCTGAGAACATGAATCATTTTCTCGTTTGGTGTAGTTGGGCATCAAAATGTACTCCTATCATGCGTCCTTTTTTAGTTCTTCATTTTACCTTTTTTCTAGTTAATATCACATTTGATTTGAAAATTATGAGCATTGACGGAGCGTTCGGGGAGTATTTGTTAGTTTCAGCATGCTTATTATATCTTGGCTGCATGCAGCTCTTCAAATGTCAATGCAGGAAAGTGCAGGAGAGCCATCATCCCAGACCGATGTGAGCAAGGTGTTGGAGGATCAGTCTTTTGTATCATCTATCCTTGAATCTGTATGTGTAATTGAACCCAACTCTTTTACTATGTGTATAGCTATTTTTGCTGTTGCTGTTTCTCTGATATGTTATTTTCCTTACAGCTTCCAGGAGTTGACCCCAATGATCCTTCAGTGAAAGATCTTCTTGCCTCTCTGAAGAATCAGTCTGAGGTATGCTCACAAACCTTACACAAAAACTTCCTGCATGAGTGTTTATGATGCTGAATTTTCTTGATCACAAAATTCGTCTTTTGATTTGGTGTGAATATCGATTATCAGAGGTTTCTAGGATGTACGTTTTTGGTTTCTTCCAAAAAGAAAAGTTTCTAGAATTTACTTTCAATTACTAAATAGTTTTTCCCCTCTTTGTAATTGCTGTCCCGACAGAAGGACAAAGAAGAACCATCGAACGAGGACAAATGACAATTGTGTCTAGAACGACTTCTGTATCTTGAAAGTAAGCATTCAGATCCTGAAGGAACTTTAAATTATGGGAGGACGCTACAAGAACAGATGCAGATTAGGGTTTTAACGATTATATGGTAATCAAATTATGCTGCATTTCTACTCATATTGCGCAGAACTTAGGCAATGGGACGAAGTCTTTCAAACGTCTTGGCATCAGTTTACGGTTGTTTTGCTGGAAAAAAAAAGGAGGTAAAAAACAGATAGATTTTGAAATCCCTCAAGTTTACTGTGTTTTAATAGTCTCTGCAATACGCCGGTGGTGGTTCACAATCGGTTAGCTGTTTTTCGATCAAATTTGCTCCATCGTAACAGCTCATGGAAACTAACCTTTTCTTATTGGCTGCCAATGGTCGACTACTAGTTAGATTTAGATGCCGTTTTATTAAGAGCCACCAATCTAAAAGCGTTGCATCTCATTCATCTCTTTCGTGTGGACATGAATTTTGGGTTCTTTAGGCCTATTGCAATATCTTTCAGAGGCCTTCCTAGAAATTTCGTATGCATTGAGGATAGCATAGTAGCATTTGGCAGCCGCGGTAAGTTAATCCAGCCACCATGCTTGACTTTTTGGGTAACCTTGTACTATTTGTTTGCTGTTTAGCTAGTTTTGTCCGAAAATTGCACCGGAAGTGTGCATAATAGAACTGGTTACAAACTTTTAATCAAATGCACTATATATGATAATAAGCTGTACAAAAACTACGGTTTAATGCCCCTTTATTTTGGGTGTCTTGATAGTTCTACTCATTATTGAACATTTAGAATTGGTTAAGATTCTAAAAGACGCTAGTCACTAGTCGGGCGTTGAGCTGCGGATTTAAGTAAATCTATTTATATCGTATAAATGAGTGTTTATATTTTAAAAAAAATACATAATTGTATTAGACACATAAATTGCAAAATAAAATGACATACATATTAAAGTATTAAAAACATATTGAAATACGGAGAACAAGCATATAATGAATATCCATCCAAGTATTCAATAAGCCTTTTACAATTTATTGAACAAAAATAAAATGCAAAATAAAAGTAATAGATTTTCTATTTCGGTGAGAGTCACGATTTAGGCTGGTGTCTAAGTGGCTCTAGACTGACGCCAAGACACTCTTTCTTAATATCAAACGCCTAGGGGTTAATTGGGACAGTAAATTGGGACAGTAATCAACTGACAAGCGCCTAAGCGCGGCCTCAGGGTATTTTAGAACCGTTGCTTGACAAATGCTACTCTTGTTATGTAATGTAGACCAATGCGACCCACTATTAAGTACTTCCATTAGAAAGAAGCTAAAATTTGTTGGGTGGCATCAAATCCAGGTCATACCGTTCATATCAAAACCTTGCATCCACCATATAGATTGTGAGTCCTATAAACTCATATTCTAGCGAATAGATGAACTACTCATAAATTGTGAATCTGATCGAGCTTTTTGGGTATGGGGTAAAGAGAATTATGTAACCTTCGAACTTGTAATTTCTTTTACCTTTGTAAAGACAAGTACCACCAGATTAATATCTCTTTCAACATAAAAAGAAATATCACTAGACTAGGAGCTGGTCTATAACGTGAACCGCTATAATGTACTTCCATTAGAAAGAAGCCATAGATTTGTTGGGTGGTCACAATGTAAACTTATTGTAGAACAGAGATTAGGCACCGACACCCACAAGTTATGGGATTGATGGAGCTTTTTGTCCAAAGGGGTAGTCTCACTCACATGAAAGGGCATGTTTCCCCATACACACATCCATGCATGCACTCACAATTGTATGCAAATTTCATGGATTCTAGTGCTTGTATTTCTACTCTTTTTCTCAATCGGATGTGCCATGTTTATCACCAATATTGGGTGATCATTATTTTATGGGATGAATGTTGGGTTGTTCCTCCTGTCTCCTACCATTTCTCACAGACAAACCTGTGGAAAAACTCAAAACCCTAAAATAATTATGAATATAATAACAAGTAGAATTATACAAACAAGTTGCCAAGTTTTGTGTTTCCTTAATAAAAAAATTGCAATTTTTTTCCATGGTACGTATCATTGAGTTGAGTTGTCTGGAAAATTAATAGTTTAGATCTTGCATATAGAAATATAATGAATTGGATTCTTTCTTTTCACGCAAAGACTCATTGAAGAACTCAGATATGTATAGTTTGATGGGGGATTGGGATGTGCGTGTGCGATCCAAGAAGGGACCAGCAAACCATCTGTATTCGTTCAAGTTTAGTGAAGTGAAGTTTGTACAGTGTGACCACATTGAACAACTTGTGTAGAGGTCAATATGGTATTCCGTATTGATTGAGTCACTCGTCCGCTCAACTTTGATCTACAAGAAATCTATAGCTCAAGTGATTGAGAGTATGTATCTCTACATTTGAATTTTATACTGAATACTCCTCAATCGGCGACCTCCCGAATGTTTGCTTCTGAAAAGGGTTTTTAATGACGGTTTAAATAGCAATATGAATTTATTACATTGTTGGAAAGGTTCTTGGTGTATATGAACAAAAAGGTTACAACAAACCACTCTTGAATTTATTACACTCGGAAAGCAGAAACTTTCTTGCGTGAAAGTGACCTCCAGACGCTTGTTAGTATTTACTTTCACATTACTTCTTTACAATGAATGACCTACTAACAAGTTAGAAACTTTTTTTATTTTTTTTATTTTTCATTTGTTATATCAAAACAAGTTAGCAACTATGAATGGACATGGATACTTGCTGGTCAATAACAAGAAGAAGAAACAAATTGGATAAATAGGTCAGTTACGATTCATGATAAGATTACGTGTCTTCAAATAGACAGATATTGAAACAGGAAAAAAAAAAATGGAAAGTCATTAAGCCCCATATAATTTAGTTACCTTAGCATGTACGGTACTAGCACCTTTTATTTATTTATTTTTTTTTTTTTGAAAGCAACGATAGTAGATTCCATAGATTGAAAGGGAAAAAAAAGAGTTTCATCAAGAGCCGGCAGTAAAGCCGTCAAAGTCAATTACGATCAGACGAAAGTAAACCAAATATGAAATCGGGGGGCTCCTCGAACCAGGAGCAACTCACTGAAATCATATATAGAGCTTGACGGGCCAGGCGATGAACAACATCATTTCATTGGTGGCGGGTATGGGAAACAGGGGCATCAGTGATAGTGTGAAGACAAGCCTTGATGTCATGTACAATAAGTCCAACTGCTAACATATTGGTAGAGTTGTCAAGAATCGCATTCACGATCTAGAGCGAATCAGCCTAAAAAGAACATCGATAAGACCATTTCCAATCACCAAGAACACGCTTGACGAACCGCCAAAGCTTGAATATGCAGGGGACCAGAAACAAAATCGAACCTTATGAACGGGGCAGCCACAAAATGCCCCATCCCGTCCCGAATTATAATTCACACTCCCCTTAGCTTCTTTCTTTAGCCCAAGTCCCATCAACGTTGATCTTTATATAACCGGACCTGGGCTTGGACCGCCGAGTAATCAAAGGGGTCAAAGATCAAGGAGAATGAGCCAGCCAGGTAGAAGCAATAAAATCCTGCCAATAACTTAAAGAACGAGCCGCCAGAAGGTCTGGCCTCTCTAACTTACCATACCAAATGAGAGAATTTATGGCATTCCATAAAGACCGCCAAATCATGTAAGTTTTCATGTAGAGGGTCCCAGTGATCCTTCCAAACATCAACATTATCATCGGTTTCGATTTGCCAACGAGAGCCCAACTCGATGATAGGGCGAGCCGAGTACAGACTTTGCCAACAAAATGATGCATTCTTTCCCACATATGCCTCCAAAAACAAAGAGTTTTTCGTATTCGGCCTTCAATACACGGGCAACCAAAGAGGAATGGTCGTGAATGAGCCTCCAACCTTGCTTTTCCAAAAGACTAAGGTTGAAAGCATAGAGGCTCCTGAAACCCAAGCCACCCTCACTTTTCGGAGCATAAAGCTGATCATCCCAACAAATCCAATGAATCTTTCGAGAGTCATCCACACCATTCCACCAGAATTTGGCCATATTTTGTTGAGATCATCACAACACATTAGGGTGAATGAAGCAATTCATGGTGTAAAGGGGAATGGCTTTGGCAATGACTTTGATCAACAGTTCATGACCCGCCGCGCTTAAGAGTTTCCCTTTCCAACTTCGGAGACGTTTCCACAAGCGTACCTTGATGTGGCCAAAGCAAGCACCTTGGTTCCTTCCTGCGAGATTTAGGAGGCCCAAGTACTTCACATGCCATCGACACGGTCAATACCAAGTAAACCTGCCAAACGGCCTTGTTCTACCCGAGTAATGTTCCGGCCAAAGTAAACGACACTCTTGGAGAAATTGACCCATTAACCCGAGGAACCCTCATAGTAGTTCATAATTGATTTAATCTCAATGCATTTCTCCTCAATGGCATGGCCGAATAAAAGGCAGTCGTATTAGTGGCGCACCATGGCAAATGGAGATCCCCTGAATTGCACCGTCACTATGCCTTGATCAATGAAGGCTAAAAAATCCTTCAGTACAGAGAAGAAACAAATGGGGAGAAAGGGGTCTCCCTGTCGGAGCCCACGCGAAGGGTGAATGTAACTGCAGGGAGAACCATTCACAATGATATAATAGGTGACCGTGGAAACACATTGCATAAGAAGATTCACCCAACGATCGGAGAAACCCAATTTCGTAAGCACCATACGCAAGCAGCCCCACTCACTGTGATTATACGCTTTGTTCATGTCGAGTTTGATTGTCGTTTGCTCCTTCTTCCCTTTTTTTCGTTAGAACAGAGATTGGGCAACCTCCGTAGCAAGGATGGTATTGTCTGAAATTAGGCGATCAGAAATAAAATACTTTGGTTTAGGGAGATGATACTCGGCATAGTGGCTTTCATGCGATTCACCAACATCTTTGAGGCAATTTTGTAAAGAACATTGCATAACTTATGGGACGGAGTTGGGACATCTCAAAAGACTGAAACTGTTTGGGAATCAGAGTGATAGGAGTAAAATTAATCTTGCGAAGGATTCGACCAGATTCCAAAAAGGAGATGATAACATTGGAAACATCGTCGCCGACAATTGCCCAAAATTTCTAGAAGAACAGAAGGGGCATGCCATCCGGCCCCAAAGAAGTGGACGGTTGCATCTGAAAGAGGGCATCCTTCACCTCCTCCATGGTGAAGGGGCGTTGAGCTCTTTAATCATCTCGTCAGAGATTTTACGATCAATAGTATCCGTGATGACCTGAGAGTTCCCAGTTAACACTGTACTAATCTTCTCTAGCTAACATTGTACTAATCTATACAAATTAGTCTTTTACTTAATCGCCACTAAGTAACATTGTACTAATCTTCTCTGTATCGTTGCAATCCTTTGATAAACCCAAAAGTAAAATAAAAAATTTGTGATTGGTTAAAATACAAAGTTGCATACAATCCTTTGGGTGCAAATTACCACATGGCGAAAAAAAGAAAAGAAAAGAAAAAACGCAAAACCGGAAGTGGAAGGGGAGACGAGAGCCCGAGGGTCACAAACGCAACGACGAACTAAATCTACTGATTAGAGGGGGGCAATTTGGTCATTGAAACATAAAATGTACAGTACAACTACAAGCGCAGATCTAAGGTAAGCATGGACAAAGTTGTAATATCAGCCAACATTAATGATTAAAGGGCATCTCAGCAATCCCAAATTCCCAATCGTTATATAAAGAGGAAAGCAAAGCACCACTTTGAGGACTCAGCCTTCACAAGTCTCAGCGGATTCAAACCCTCCCTTCAAATTTCAGCAACCATGGCAATGGCTTTCAAAATGGTAACTTTCTCAACTCCTTTATTCCATTTCAATCGATTCGTGTGCTTGCGAGTAATTTTTATGTTTATGTTTATTTGAATTGATTCGTGCGCTTGGCTTGCGAGTAATACTTATTATTTTGACGATGATAGGCTACAACTGGGATGTGGGTGACTGATGAATGCAAGAACTCATTCATGGAGATGAAATGGAAGAAAGTTCACAGATACATAGTTTTCAAGATTGATGAGGGATCGAGGCTGGTGACCGTTGACAAAGTTGGTGGGCCAGCCGAAAACTACGATGATCTGGCAGCCTCCTTGCCCAAAGATGATTGCAGATACGCAGTCTTTGATTTTGATTTTGTCACTGTTGATAACTGCAGGAAGAGCAAACTCTTCTTCATTGCTTGGTCAGTAATTCATCACTTCCCTTCTTCTAATTTCTTTAATTTTCCATGTCTGATTAAGAATTAAGATTAAGTGGTTGCTAATTAATCATGCTAATCATGGGAATTCTGTATTAATTGGGGGGCCATGTGTGGGTAAGTAGGAATATTTGTGACTAGTTGGGAAATATCCAATTTTGGTGCATCTTCATCCATCATGGTCTATTGGTACATGCTTTTCTTTTTCAATGGTTTTTCCCATGCCTAATTTTGGATTCTTATAAAATTTCATCTGCTCACTTGTCACATCAAAAGAACAATTTTTGCACGTAACTAATTGGTATAGGGACATTCAATCTTTACGGTATGTCTTGAGTTCAAATATCTCGGCCGACAGTTGTTGAAAAAAAAATAAAACTCTTACCATGTTTTTGAAAGGTAGTGATTGTCACGCTGGTTTTCTTGTCTGCACTCCTTTCTTTGTTTATGTCTTTTGATTGTCATTTGATTCATTCAATTTAAAACGTGAAAAGAACAAGGGAAAGTCCGTGTGACGAAACGACGAAACGAGAGTGCGGAAATTACATCTCGGTTAATCACTTTCCAATTTCATACATGTATATATGATATAGAAGCATTTTGTGTGGTAAGTAGAAGGGGAATTTGAAGGTGATGTGCAATTGGGTTGATGCAGGTCACCAAGTGAATCAAGGATTAGGGCAAAAATACTATATGCAACCTCGAAAGCTGGGCTGAGGAGAGTTTTAGATGGCATCAGCTATGAACTTCAGGCGACCGATCCGACCGAGATGGGGATGGA
>JAOTRO020000005.1:439946-454772 GCA_028566515.2 Pyracantha coccinea | reverse complement strand
TATTTTTAGGATGTTTGATGATTCACTTTTGTGCAATTGGCTAGAAACACTGGTTTTCTTCTGGTATGCATGAATAGCAATGTATTAAAAGCATGAGGCGTGGGCGAGGCGTCTGAGGGATAGTCCATCCTAGGCGTGAGGCAAAGCCTCACAGGACCTAAATTTTTTAATATATACACCGAGTGTACACATATATTATATTAAAAAAAAAATATTAATCAATAATCACCTTAGCACACACACATATATATATACACACATATATTATATATATATATATATATATAAAATAGAGGATGAAAAGCACAATGAGCACACATATAACAGTGTAATAAAAATCAGAAAAAAAGGCAGAGAGACGATAGTGCAAGGAAGAGATATGAGACAGTTAAAACCCTACCCAAAATTTGGGTTTGGGAGCAAAAATAAGATAAAATAAAATCCCCTGAGGCGCGCCTAGGCGGCTCGGGCGACACCTTCCGCTCACTCTCTCAAAACAGAGGCGGCAACTCTGAAGCCCAGCCTCATAGGGAGCCTAGGCGCGCCCTAAGGCGAGCCTTTTAAAACTTTTATACATTCTCATGTGTTTGTGTCTGTGTATGATAAGCATAAAGATGGTGCTCTCATACCTTGGTTCTCTTTTCCTCCCCTCTGAAAATAAGTCTTACGGACGGATTACAGTGGTGCTTTCCTTCAAGATCTTGACCTTCATGAACTACAACAACAAGCAAACCTCCACCGGGTGGCGTTCCCTCAGGAGCTTTCTGTACTGTCAGTGTTTCATCAAATCCTTTTTGCATGTCCTCCTCTTTGAAAGGTTTATAATGCAATTCCACTTCAAGCTGCCCCCGCTGCTTCTCATTTGTGGCATCATTCAAGTCCATGTTTTTAAGGAGGTCGAGAGTCATAACTTTTGGCTCATTGTGGGGTAGATCTTTCATAGGTACTACATTCATACCCATTTTATCATGTTTGCCCACCTACACAAGGAATAAAATGCATCATATAGTAAAAGATTTTGTTGTTGATGCCCTGTGGACGTAGGCAAATAGCCAAACCACATTAATTCTTGATGTTATTTGTCTTGCTTATTTTGTTTTCGATTTTCGAGTTTGATTTGTTTTTCCCTTTATTAAATGCGATATTCACAACAGCAAATACATACTTTAAAACATACAATATGACTTCTGATGGTAAATTGGTATACTATACCTTCTCCCAGTCGTAAACAAGAAGTTCTAAAGCCTGCGACTGTGGATCTTTAACAACCAAGTTAAATTCCTCATTCCATTCAGGATTCAGATTCTTGTGCTTGACAGTGGTCTTCTTCGAAGGCATATTGTTCTCGGTGAGCTTTAATTTCACATAAGGGTCTGAAGCACCAAGAAGATCCTTCTTTTTCAACTTCATTGCCCTCAGAACCTTCACATGGAGCATTCCTACAGGCCGGTTAAAGGCTCTGCAACGTCGAATAACTTTGTCAGCCAAAACTGAAAGAAACAAAAAGTACGTAGGCACAATAAATTTCAGACAAATATAGAGACGCACTTTGCTGGGTCCATTATTGGCACTTCGAGAGTTTTGGGCCACAGATACATGTTAGCAACCTGATCTTTGATAAGCTCCTGCAGAAAACCGTTTTTAACGCAGTTAAAACCACTATTATGATACTGATAAGCATAACACCATGAATAAGAAACCCTTAAAGGCCAGGTACTGATAAGCTCATGCAGAAAAACCGTTTCAATTAATGGTTAAGAGAAGAAAATCACATATGTGCAAGAGCAGAAACAGAGAAAGACATTCTACCTGGACGAATCTATAAAGGCCGGGTATTGACATAAGATCAGCGCCCAAAAGCTTTAATCCGAAATCAACATAAGGCTGCAAAACCACAAGAAAATAATCACAGAGAATATTGAAGAATCAGGCACTGGAGAGCATAAGATCTAAGTAAACTCTTATGGAAAATCGTAAGGAAACACTAAACAGATTCAACAAAGAATATTCTTGACGAAAGACAATCCTGAATATACATAACCAGGATTGATCTGGACTTCCAAAAAATGAACATTGTAATGTGTGTAACGTAAAACTTGTAAAATAAAGAGAAGCTTCGACATTATAATAGAATAGCACTATGTAGTTGCGGTTACAATACCGTAGCCATCACGAAGAAAATAATGGCAAACTTCCTTTGAAACAAGATATATACATACATTGTTCTATGTTATTAAGACCCAAAGGGCCAGTACAATGCCACTAATACATTTTTATGTTACCGAAACACAAACCTTATCCATGAGAGACACGTTTATTTGTGCAAAACAAGGAAAGCTTGGAACCAATGGCTTCAAAGTGATACGTGGTGCAACAAAAACTTGTAAATCCAGTACCTGAAGTGAAGCAAACAATACAACATTAATAGAAGCAATAATATCTCCCTGCCTCAATTCATGGATGCAAAAAAAATTAACAGTAGAACATATTCCTAGCACAGAACAGAAAACCTGAACAGTTGCTTTCATTCCAAATGCTTTCGCAGCAACAAGGACATTAGGGTTTCCAGCCCATTTTATGGAGGGTTCCATAATCAACTCTTTCTCATCAGTGACATAAACTTTCATGCCTAAAACCAATTAGATGCAAAAAAATGAATGTGATGTTTGGAAAACACTTTTTACAAAATATGTGTGTGTATGTACACACACACACACACACACACACACACACACACACACACACAGAGTTCAAGAAGACAGTGAACTGCCAAAGCTGGAATGGAAGTTCCTAATAACTCTCTGATGAGGTGTTTGTGATAGAGAAAGTGGAATATCAAGTAACGAACCTTGGAAAGTCGGTGGTAAGGAACCTAAAGTCAGTGTTTCAAACTCAACAGATTCAATCTTGTAATTTGGAATTTCATTAGCAATTATGGGCTTTGCAATTTCTTTTGCAGTCTTGCAGATTGCCTGCAGAAGAATAAAACAGAAAGCCATGAAGTGGGATTAAAAGTCAAGATTATATGAGAAAAGCAAAGGAGCTATACAAGTTTCAAGCACCTTGTCCAGATACGGCCACATATATTCAAGAAATCTGTTTAGCCAGTCAAGCTTCACATGGGAAAAAAGAAAATGTCAATATGAATGTAAATGCTGTAACACCATGCTATTTAACTACCATGACGCATAATGTACATTATGAAAGAATAGTTACTGACACGATCGTAGTCTGGATTTTTCACCCACTGAGGTATCTCGGGAAGCATACGCTGCAATGTCTCCGTATCTTGATCAACCAAGGGACGAATTTCCGGATTCTGACAAACACAATTCAAACTATTAGAGTTGCACAAACAGAGATAGACATGTCATATTTTTCCACAAATATGCAACAAACAATGTGCATCAACTTCTTTTCTCGTTTGTTCCAATCTTTTCTTTATCTACAGCTATAATCTATACAAGCTACTTTAAGCCAAACAAAAACAGTGAGTCGATAATTTAATAAATCGACACATTCATGTAGCACTGAGTTGATAATTTAGCAATGCTGAAACAGAGCACCTATTGACCCAAAAAAAGAACACAGAGCACCTATACTGCTTGTTTCATGAAAGTCAAGCTAAATTTAAAAATCTCACCAACTACATCAGCATCTAAATCCAGAATATATTTATTTTTTACCAAATACCATATAAAAAAATGCAGATAGCAATGCTGCAACACACACATACATATAGTATAGTATCTATACATGTATGTGTCGACATACTCACACATGCACATATTGTATAAGGATTTTATCATAGATGTCCTAAAAATTGACCGAACTCATTAGTTTGATCCCTCAATTTAAAAATTGATTGATGTTGCTTTTGAATTTGACTACCACACATCAATGTCGTACCTGAATTTGTTTGACTACCGTACATGATGATTAAATGAAGAAATCCCATAGCACACTAATCAAAACCCATTTACACGGATGAAGAAAATAAGGAAACCCAGAGCAATCAAAGCAGATAAAAACAAATCAAATTACACGTTGAGGAATAATCAAAACCCAAAACAAAAACAAAAAAATTCCAAAAATATAAACAAATATAAACGAAAAATGACGATATTATATATATCAGAAAACAAGAATGCAAAGAGAGGACCACCTGAACATCAGATGATTGGACATAGATGAACAGGAAATATCCAGCTACGAGGCCGATTGAAATCCCGAGGCCGAATCCGCAGAACCCAAAAATCGTACTGAAGAACCCCATTACCTCAATTAACCAAACCCAAATCGCGATTTTCTTAAGCTAATTTTCAGATCAGTTAATCACTGTATTAACATCGCCTAATTACGTAATCTTTGAATATTGAAATTGTTTAGTTTGCAATCCATTTTCTAAAGCACGAGGGGAAGGACTTGGTCTTGATTCGTTAGATTAAAGTTTGCGATTGAATAGAATAATCCACCGTTATTTGAGAAGCCGTTGACAAATTATAATCTAATTATATATTTAAGTGCCTAGCCTCACATGAGCACATGAGCACATGAGCCTACGTCCTACGTCCTACGTCCTACGTCGGACGGACGGCTACCGGCCGGCAAATGCACACATTGTTTTAATATGACTGGACATTATAAAAAAAAGGTTTCAAATATTGAAATTAAGAACAAGGAAACTATGCTTCTTTTTTTTTAAGGGAACTTTGTTTTAATCAAAACTCAAAACCAAAAATCCCGAAAATATAACAAATATAAACGAAAAATTGTGATACCATATCAGAATACAAGAATGCGAGGACCACCTCCACCCGAACATCGGAAGATTGGACACAGAGCCTTGCATGAGTAGATTCAAACTCCATCGGTAACTAATAACACCTAATCTAACAAAATCTATTGTTTAACGAAAAAAAAAAAAAAAAAAAAAAGGGATGAGTGTCCTCCCCGGATCCTCTTTGTGAGGATTCTAGGATCAATTCATCATAACCATTCAGCGTACATCGTACGGTCAGTTTTCGTCAAAAATTCGTATTCTTTGATACTTGCAAAAGCAACAGCAAAAGAAACTTTTAAGAGAATATATGAAAGAACAGTAGTAAGTGTACATGTCACTATGTTCGCCGTGCATTATATTATTTTCCTCGAAATGGATAAAAAGTTTACTTATATCTTCCCACTGGCCAATTAGCTCCTAGGCTGCAAAGGCCTGTGGCAATTATTCATAACGGATCAAGGTAATCTCCAGCCGGAAAGAAAAAAGAAGATCGAGGTAATCAGTTCAGCAAGTCGACGACTTCTAGGACTCTACTTGGCTCTTTTGTGAGCTTCATACAAGTAGCCTAGGCTCACAACAACAGCAGCAACTGCGACTCCTACCGCTCCTTGTGCCAGTATGGTGCTGTCCTTAGCAGTTGTCTTTGAGGAAGTGGGGTTTGGAGTAAACCCGAGCTCTGAAAGTTTCTTATGCGATTCAGCATAATCTCTAAAAAATGCTTCTGCATCCTGTCATACGCCAAATTTAGCAAAATTAAGAAAAAAAATGTCAAATAATAAAAGCATAAATAAACCCACAACGACAGCTAATTTTATACGCATCTTAAAAAAACATCAAAGGCAAGCATAGGGATGGGCACAAGACATAGCTGGTTCAGGGCCCTGACCCCATCCATGCTTATCCCTAGCTAAGTAACTTGGTTTAACAAAGTTCAATCACTCCAACCAAACACAAAATTGGGGTTCGGTATCCGCTGCAAAATGTAAAACTCAACCATATTAGCCCCAGCTTATAAGTGGCCATGATGCCAGAAGAGGTGTTCTGTTACTGCTTAATAATGAGCCTGGTTTAACCCAATATTGGTTAATATCAATTCAGAGAAAAGGCTAGCCCAAATTGAAGAAGAAATGGGGAGATGGTTTACTTGAGTAAGCTCCAATTTCAATCCCGACGAAACCTGTTTTTATTGGATTGCATACAATTTACAAGGGCTTATAAGAAATTAAGAGCTAATAAAGTACACCATCTTATAAACAGCTCAACCTAAATCTAGCATTTTTCCAAGTGGTTGGCAGGTCAGGGGTGATCAAATTACGCACCACTAGAACATGGGTGAGCCACATTTGACTAGTTTTTAAATTAGTGTCAATCGACAATATTAAAGTAGCTCTAAACAAAATGTGTATGTAAATATAATCAAGCAGTGATAAATAACCCAACACTATTTACCAGAAAAATAGGACTGAAACAAGCCCAAACCCAAATTACCTTTGCATACAGATCAACATATTTACGGAACTCAGGATCCTCCACTAAAGCTGCATCTGTCGGAAGTTTCAACAACCCCTCTGACTCCTCGTTCAACAGTTCACTGTCAACAATGAGTAGCAACAAATGTTCATATACACGTGCAAGCATAATGACATAAAATGATAAATTTTCACCAATTTTTCAAGTCTTACACAAAGTATGAGTTATCAAACTGCAGAGGTTCCTTAGTCCAAGGACCATCAAAACCAGATCTGTCTGGATGTGCCCTTCCCTATAAGACCAGAGCAAATGAAGCAGAATAAACATGTCTATATAATACCAAAGAAGACCATATATAGATGCATCAAGGAGGAAGAATTACCAGTGTATGACCCCCAGATAGTGCAACAATATCCTTGTCAGACAGCCCCATTCTATAAAACTTTTCCCTCAAATGTGGTGCACCTATTATCAAAACATAAAAGACACCGACAAGAAATTAAACTTCTTTTAATGAACAACAAAAAATTCATCTCCCAAACAATTTAACTGAAAATGATACACAAGCAAAGTATGCCAACTTCTTATACATCTACAGTATTCTTGACACGTTAATAAAGCTAGGAGATGGGAAGAAGTGGGTTGAGTTTTAACATGGAGCAAGTTATAGCAATTCCATGGAATAACAGAGGAATCCCACCATGCAAACCAATCTGAACTTAAAGAGATTATGTTAGTGGTGTGACAACAAAAATGAGTCATATTAAAAAAAAGGTGGAAAGCCTCAGTTGTTTCCCTGGCTTTGTTGAGCTCTACGGGGAATCTGTGCACGCTAATGACTACAACTATTTGCATTAAGAACTTGCAACAAACACCGAGAACGACATATTGAGGACATGTACCATGTTAGTATGTTACAGATCCTGACATGGATACAAAGCTGCTCAACAAGTATTTCTAACTCTTATAAACTTACAAGTTTGCTACACATAAACCATTAATGCCAAAATATAACAGAGATGTTATTAGAAAACTGTTCATCTACTCTAACCAGAAACGTCTTAGTCTCTGATATGTAAATGCATACAATTTATGAATTATAATCCAATTAAAATGCAACCATATAAGAAATACAAAAATTGGGAAAATTAAATATTGAAGAAGATATCTAAGGTATTGGAATAAACCTCGTTTAGCATCTGGAAGTCGTCCTTCCTTAGGAGAAATTTTAGAATCCTACGAAAAAGTACAAAAAAGCAGATGAAAACTTGAAAGTAATGATAAGGAAACTCACTATGTTTCTTGAAATAAGTGATCACTGACCACAACATACCTTCCTGCCTGAAGAAAAAACAATGACGGGGCCTCCAGTGACCTCAACTGCAACAACACCCGCAAGCTGAAAATACACGTAATCATGCCCCTTAATCGTTACTTTCATTGAAGAATCCATGCTATCTTCGACACATTTACGAAAAACTGCGGTGATCTTTGTAAACCTCTTCATTTGCAAATAATTTGATGAACTGCAATTATATTACAGGCTGAGTAAATCTTTTAGAACTATAATCACCTGGTAGAGGTCTGCATATGTAATCCTTGGATGCTTTGACTTCACTTCCTCTGACATAAAAGAGAAGCACCCATCAAAAATACCCCACATTGTATATCTACTTAAAAGCATGACTCTCAAATGCATTACTTGTATGCACTCTTTGTAGATTGGGTAAATTGCGGTTTGACCCACTGAACCATCACCCCAGTTAAACTGGACCCCCTAAACTATTTTTTTGGTAAATTAACCCCTTGAACTATCTAAAATCAGTCAATTAACCCCTTGCCGTTAGATTGCGGAATCAATTCCGTCAAATTCAATGGCAAATTAGTCATTTCGTCATCAATTGTTACTTGTCAGCTATAACCACCAATAAAATTTTGACATAGGGACATAGAATAATTCAAAAACATATAGAATAATGAGAAAACATATAAAAACCAAACGTTTACATAACGGACAATCTCAAATTGTCATTACAAATTATTTTGTTTTCAAATGTCATAAGTTCATTGGTGGTTATAGTTGACATGTACGAATTGATGAAGAAAAGACTAATTTTCCTTTGAATTTGACGAAATAGTGGATTGAATCTACCGATAAGGGGTCAAATTGGCTGATTTCAAATAGTTCAAGGGTTAATTTACCAAAAAAATAGTCCAGGGGTCAATTTCAACTGGAGTAAAAGTTCAAGGGGTCAAATGGCAGTTTACCCTTGTAGATTTAATGATCATACAATTTTGTATAATGGCCAAACGAATGACACTGTAGTTACATATATATTGAAACATGTAAGGCACCTTGGAGACAACCTAATATGCTACATAATGACAACTTTAATACACGGTTGCTTACTATGATTTCATTACAGTTTTCTTATCAGTTTCATTTAGAAATGAGATTCCGAAGCAAACCAAAGTATGCAGTATGCAAATTGTCTTTAGTTGCATATACAAGACCGTAAAACCATCTAAATTCGTTAAATGCTTGGCATTAAGGACTTGCGCTATCTGAATTGCAAACAAAGACCAATTGTAGCACCGATAAACTCACATAAACAGCCAACAAACAATTAAAGCTTGCATAGCATGTCATATGACACAAAAAAAATTACAATCATCTCGATTCTCGCTTCTCATATACAGAATTGCATGTTTAAACGAATTACTGATTTTTTATTTTTTTTTACAGCTACAAGATCAACTGATCAAGTTTAGTAAATTGAATACCGATTCACGATACGAAACAGCAGAAATGAACATACCACAAAAATCAATAGCCTTCTTCAAGCCATTGTTGGAACCATGAGAGTACTCCTCCTCGTTCCGAATCGAACCATTCGGCCCACCCGTCTTCGTCTTGGCATCGTAGGTCCCAGCATCGTGCCACCTACAAATTCACACCTCCAAAAACAATCAATCATAACTCCAACAAAATCGATACAAACAATGACATGCAATGCAAATGCTGCGACAGTTATGTTTGGCTACTGAGAAAATGCAAGAAACGGATTCGGATTTTTCATTTATCGACAATTTTATCGGGGAAACAAACACAGAGAGAGAGAGAGAGAGAGAGCATACGCCAATCGGAGCATGATTGGAGCACAGCTTCGGCTGTAAATGAGAGCGCGGAGATCGCGGTGAGCCTTGTCGATTTCTTTGAGGTACTCTTTGTCAACGAGCGGCGACGTCATCGGAACCGGAAGTGAGTACTCGACTGTGACTCGGGGCGAAGAGAGAGAACGATGATTGTGATAGTGCAACTGGACAAATGTGGATTTGAGAGAGAGAGGGAGGGGGTAGAGGGCGAGACCGAAAGGGCCATCAAAATGAGGAGCTGCACTGACCGTGTTCACAAGGTCGTAATTGTCATTTCACCATTCTCAGGATTAGAAAATTCGAGTTCAATTTTCCATTTGTTAGATAACTTCTGTCACAGGTCTACAAACTTACCTGTGTTTTGCACCAGGACTTCTCACTTTGAAGTTAGTTTACTTTAGAAAGATTGACGGATTAAACTATAATTTGGGATAAGGAAGCAAAGGTTGAAAAGTTCCAAGTGTTTTACTCTAATAGGTTCAATGACTTCTTTTTTTTTTTTTTTTTTGAACAAACAGGTTCAATGACTTAAGTAAAACAAACTTAGCAAAATATTTCTTAAGGTATCTAAGTCCTAAGAATATGGAAGCACGTTCCTCCTCGCATCTAGCTTTTCAGTTATGCATCTGGAACTCCGACCAGGAGCTCACAATATGGGTCGAAATCCGAAAGTTTGTATCTTTGAGAAACAAGCAAGCATCACTAGCGGAAGTTGGCTAGCTCCGAATCAAGCAAACAGTTTGAAGGTTGTTTTGTTACGCATTACTCAAAAGTTATTCTGGGATGATTCACTTATGATCCGTTGGTAACTATTCAACTTCAAAGCGGAGCCCTATCTCAGAAGCATAGTTAGGGGAAATTATGAGACTATAATTTTCTGAGACCATGATATGAGGCACCTTGGGTGGCAAGAAGGACTGGAAGACCCATAGCCCTGAAGCGTAGTCCAATAACCTTGTCTGGTAGGCTAGGCTTAAGCCCATTAAAGATATTACTTGTCTCCCAATGAAGGAAACTCTAATTCAAGTCAAATTAGGAGATCTTGGGGTTAGGCAACGTAATCATAATCCTAGTAGAATTGGATATATGTCCTAGATTCTCTCCTATATAGACTCCTGATTAAATTAGGATTCCTTTCTTTACAAGAATTCTCAATATCTTCATAAATACTCTAGACTAGTATTTATCAGAGGACATTTCTCTCAACATTTCTATGATCATCTCTCTCAAGTTTGATATTCTCTCTACGCCTACATAGGCTCATCATGCATACACATTGCCGTCTTTGTGAAGACACGTCCATGTAGAACTTATCTCTTTAACGGCCAGTGATAGGCTTTTAGTCAAGGATGGTACATGATGTCTTGCATATCAAACCATTTTTTCTTAGAATTATACATGTGGTTTGATTCTCCTTTCCCAGAGATATGTAGGCAATCCAATCTGGATTCAACAATACCCCCAATCAACCTCATTCTCCTCTCGTCGGAGATCATTGGCAATTTCGACTAGATTTCACCCGCCAAACAACTTACATAGCACAAAACATCACTGTAATAGTGCACTCGTGTCATATAAATCATTTTTTTAATGTACAAAGCTAAACACTTTGAATATATACAAGTGTACTTGACCTGGTCTATGTGATAAAGAGAAAAGAAATTAAGACCATCCAAAGGAGATGTTAAATATGTCAACTAGGACTAAAAGACATCAAAGTGTTCTCCAAGGGAGATGTCATATATGACACGCCCTCCATACACCAGGGTAGACCCGTGCTGGCCGACACTCGAAGGTGAAGAAGCCATATTTATATGCATTAGAACTATGAAGAAAGAACGAACATAAATAAAACTGGTAAATTTAATTATAATGAATATGCAATTGTGGAACGTGTTCAGGGCATACAACTAAACCAGAACATTGAGAAACGAATATTATAAAAATGTAAGAACACAGAAATGGGTCCTACATTGAGAGGACTCGAAAATACTGATGCGGGAGTGCCTTGACACCCGGATTGTACTCCTCGATTCTAAGTCCCGAGGGGGCACAAAACAAAACATGAGTGAACCAAGTTTATATATAAGTAATACTAAAACAGTTATTCTTCAACGTACTAACCCCTAGTTTAGAAAAACTCATATAGCATAATAAGTAATAGGTTCTTCGAAAACCCCAGCATGCCATAAAACCTTCGTAAAACATATATCATATATAGTGTGCTTAATTGCATCATAAAGGCATATATATATATATATATATATAAATCTTCATTCGCGCAAAGGCACTTCATCACCCGCCCGTAGGCATATATAAATATATTCCAGCCGAAGCCATATATAAGTATCTTCCGCCCGTAGGCACTACATCCCCCCGTCGAAGCCATATATTAGTATCTTCTAGCCAAAGCCATCTACAAACTCCCTGCCAAAGCCATATATAAGTATCTTCCGCCCGTAGGCACGTATAAGCACATAAAATCATAAACATAATATTTCCAAAATATATCTCATCGGAGCTCAAACATCATATCATAAATCATGTTCGTAGTATATAATCATAAATCTTTCAAAGAACGTAAATGCGTTAAAGCATGATATTCCATAAAGTGTAAATCTGATTTTCTCAAAAATGTTTCATAAGACGTAGTCATAAAGTCATGCTTTCATATATGCATTTCTAATAATAAAATCATGCATTTTAGAAAGGGTCGTTTACTCACCTTACTCTATTGTCGAAGAGTCGTGCAAACTAGGATGGAAACACCACTAACAAATGCACCCAAGCACATAAAGGGACAATTAATAAAACTCTACTAACAGGATTGAATTTGGGAAAACGGACGTCGAAATACCCTCATAGGGGTCCCGGGAAAATTTCGTAAAAGTCAACAAGAATATTCCCTGACGGAATATTCCCTAACTCGCCATGGTTTGGCCGGAAAAAGCCTCGAAAGTGGCAGAGGTCACCGGAAACTGGGTAAACTTTAAAAGGTTATAACTTCCTCATTTCTTAGCCAAATCGGACACATAATATGTCAAAACAAAGCTTAAGACGAGAGGAATAAAGTTTTATTTGGAAGCCAAAAGGTGACCAGAGATGGCCGGAATATGCCTGCAAACACACGGGTCTCGCCGGTAAATTGGGGAACAGTGCCCTCGCCGTTTCTAGGTTCGTGGGGTTCACATAGAGGGTGGGGGATGGTGGTGTGCAGCAGTTGTTGTTGTTGTTGGGTATGTGTGCTTTCCCAGAAAGGGGAGGTTAGAGAGAGAAAGATGAGAGAAATTAGAGAAGATAAAGTGAGAGAGCTTTACGGGGGGAGAAGAAAAGGAAAAAGAAAGAGGGAATCGGGAACCAAAAACAGAGGTGGGCCCTACGTGGCACACCAATTAAGACCAAAAAGCAAATATTTAAAATAAATACCCCAACCAAAGTGAAATTACAAAATTTCCCTTGACGTTCTGTAAAATTTAGGATAAGTCGTTTCAATCTACCCCCGTTAAGAAAATTTCGTCCTCAATTTTTGAAATAACTTGCTATACATAAATGCTCAAAGACAGGAAGAAGAAAATATATAAAGAAGAAATCAAGTCAGAGCGGTTGCATCAAAGAGAATATGCCACACCGTCGTGATCAGGTTGCAATGATTCCTCTTTCATGCCTCCAAGCTCATACCTTCTTCCCCCATTAGTATAAAAGTAGAACCATACTTTATAAAGATATAAAGTCGAAAATATATAATAACGTAAGGTCAAAAATATGTACGCACATTAAGATAAAGTCAAAATAGATATGTATAAACAAAGAAGTCGAGAACTAGTACTGAACTTAAAACTGAAAGTGGAAATGACTCACCCAAACGTTTGCAACGTCAAACATACAAATATATAACTATAATAAGGTAAGTTAAAATACTTGTATTGAAAATAAAAACCGACAATGAAAAGTGGGTCTTGCCCAAGCATTCGTAATGTCACGTACTCCGAGAATAAGTGTGTGTGTGTGTCTTTGGGTTGAGCCTCAACAATAACTAATCAATAATAACTACCGTAGGCGGGTCTACCTGCCCACTGGCTTAACGAACCCAACGAATAAACCATCAATATTATAGTCTGCATCCCGTACTATCGACAACACATTGTTGTCTCGATAAGTAAGAAGTAATTTCCCAAAGGTGCAACATTACCATTTTATCCAACTCCAAGGTGACATTATCAGAAACACACGATTTCCTGTATGATAAATTCGATCCTCCGAATACCAATTCACAATACTCTTATGTCTAACCAGTGTTGCCTATAGAATCTATCATACCATGTCCCAAATAGTGTCATACCCAAACTGAAAATAAAAACTATCGTCGTAACTACTTCAAAAGAGATCGGTGCAAATTCTAATCATTCAGAAACCACAAATCAAAAAAGAACACAACAAGTCTTCCAAGGTCTAGATAGTTTATTCATACTATCCAAAATCTGCGAATAAAAATGCGGTACTTGTAACGCCCCGCCCATTTATTCTGGACTTTACATTTAGTGGTAGGCCCAAAATGTCCTAGTTATCCTTTATGTTATTAACCATACTAACCTTTCTTTCTTTTACGATTTTCCACTAAAATTTAATCTTGTTTCTTTTATGGATGCATCTAACTTCTCGTTAGACTGCCTACATACCATTTGGAGGGATCAAGCCAATCGTAGTTCACAATTCATTTTTAATCCATTTCTGAAAATATTCAAGTAACCGAAATAACCAACATTGGTTTTAATAATTGAAACAACAATTGGATTCCAAATTTGTATTTAGAATGTCAACATTTGCACAAAATGGCAGCATTAGTCCACTAGTCACGTGTCGCTGCACATGGCGGTTTCTGAGAACGATAACCTAATTTTTCTGACGAACTCTAAAAATTACCAAATTTCACAATCAAGTAGATTTCAATGAGAGGAACAACTTTCATACCTGGACCGAAGTCCAATTTGGCAGGGAAACACCTCAAATTGCCTTCGATCCTGCCAGAACCCTAGGAATGGGTACTCTTTGATTCGTCTTTCAATCGAACTCTGACACCTCAACCATTGTTTGGGCATTGTTCCTGGGCTCATAAGGACGCTAGAGGTGGTAGCGATCGAAGGAAAACGTTTCAAAAATGGTTAATCGAAGACATGGTACCGTCGCACCCACTGATGTGAGTTTTACAAAATCCAGGCCAATTTTCCTCAAATTTAGGGTGGAAAAGGGAGAGGGAAGGTCATGGATTTGTTTCCAAGTGATAATTTGGTGTAAGTCACCTGAATTTGGCCGGAGAGACGTCGGAAACCATTGTTTCCGTCGAGTTGGGTCGCAGAAAGGAAACCAGATCTAGTGATCCGGTGCTTCTCCCTTCTCTCCCATCCCTTCCTTTCTCTCTT
>JAOTRO020000005.1:411736-430791 GCA_028566515.2 Pyracantha coccinea | reverse complement strand
TATCTGATTTCTTTCGAGAATTATCAATATGAGTTCTGTTGGATTATTTCAAAAATTACTGTTGGGTTATATGAAGCATTGGTGCTGGGCCCAAAAAAGGGCCTGGTATGAAGGTTGTTGTTGACCAGCCTGATACCATTTTGACCGAAAGCATGGCCTAATAAATTTCATCAAATTATAATCCACCTATCCGTTGGATTAATTTTTAGTCTAAAAATACGTTACGTTATGGATTAAACGCTTTAAACATAGGTACTCGACCCGTTCCATGTGATCATTAGAAAAGAAGCTAACAAAAGCCCAACAGATAATCACCGCCATGATAGCTCACAAGCCTTCACACACAACCACCGTATATATTCTCCACCAACATCAACACCAACACGAACACGGTCCAACACCAAGTCACCAAGCGACCGATATTTCCCAATTTGCCTTTCCCAAATAAATTAAAAAACCAACTAAAATAAAATAAAATAAAATAAACGAATACATGTATAAAGGTCTCCTCCTCTTTCTTTTCTTTATTCTCCAGTCACTCTTTAGGGTTTCATTCCTCCGTTTCCCCTTTCACACTCTCGTCCTCGGTACGTTTCTCTAATCGAAAAATCGAACTGGAATTTCATTTGTCAATCCCAATCGCTGTATAATCCAATCAATTTTGTCCTCGAATAATACAGGTTCGCGTTCAATTGCGGATTTTTAGGATTTTTTTTTGTTTCAATAATTTATAGTGCGAATAATCTAGGGTTTCAGATTGGGGGTTTTGCTCCTGTTGAGCAGAATTCGACAAAGGTTCGATCTTTTCATCTTCCTAGGCTTTCGGATTTGACGCAGGCGACAATCGGATCCGCTATGGTGTGATCGCCGCTCGAAACGAATTTCCGGGGGTTGGGGTTATTGTATGGAAACTCGGAGCCGGAAGCGGGCGGAGGCCACCTCAGCAGCCCCTTCTTCTTCTTCGTCTGGTCGCACCACTCGTTCTTCCAAGCGCGCTCGTCTCTCTGCTTCTTCATTGTCTTCTGTTAGCCCCACTCCGATTACGACCCGGTCCCGCGCCTCTCGCACCCAAAACGAACCCGCCCCGGCCGCACCCATGGACCCCACGAACGAATCGTCCGGCTCGCGCGGCCGCCGCAACAAGAGTTCCGATAAGGATGGCTCGGATAAAGGGAAGGAGAAGGAGCATGAGGTTAGGGTTAGGGATAGGGAGAGAGAGAGGGAGAGGGAAAGAGAGAGGGAAGCTGAGAGGAACCTAGGGTTGAATATGGATGCAGGTGGAACTGGCGACGACGATGACAATGATAGCGAAGGCGGTGTTGGGATTTTGCACCAGAACTTGACTTCAGCGAGTAGTGCCCTTCAGGGGCTTCTTAGGAAGATCGGCGCCGGACTGGATGACCTGCTTCCTTCTTCGGCTATGGGTTCGGCTTCGTCCTCGCACCAGAGTGGGAGGCTGAAGAAGATTTTATCTGGGTTAAGAGCTGATGGGGAAGAAGGGAAACAGGTGGAAGCTTTGACTCAGCTGTGTGAAATGCTTTCAATTGGAACTGAGGAGTCGTTGAGCACGTTTTCGGTTGATTCATTCGTGCCTGTGCTTGTGGGATTGCTTAATCATGAGAGCAATCCAGATATTATGCTTCTTGCAGCTAGAGCACTCACTCATCTTTGCGATGTGCTTCCATCGTCTTGTGCTGCCGTGGTACATTATGGTGCTGTTTCTTGCTTTTGTGCAAGGTTGTTGACAATTGAGTACATGGACTTGGCAGAGCAGGTTTGTCTTTGTTGTTCATATATTAAGTTGATGGCTGTGTAATGATATGTATTGGTATTTCCTGAGAATTTTTTTATATATGTTTTTTTTGTGCACATTTTAGATGTACGTTTGGATTACTCTGTTTTAATTTCTATGGTTGTTATGATGCAAACAGTCACTGCAAGCTCTCAAGAAAATATCACAAGAACACCCAACTGCCTGTCTTCGAGCCGGTGCTCTTATGGCAGTGCTTTCTTATCTGGATTTTTTCTCAACAGGAGTCCAGGTAATCCTGCTAGTTAACTTTTCACATTGTAATTTAGTTAGGTATATGCTGAGTAAGGTTTTATTTTTACTTTTGATTTTCTTCAACTGTTTCTATGTTACAGCGTGTGGCATTATCAACTGCTGCGAATATGTGCAAGAAACTTCCTTTAGATGCAGCTGACTTTGTGATGGAAGCTGTCCCATTGTTGACAAACCTTCTGCAGTATCATGATGCAAAGGTAAGTTCATCTTTCCAGAGTTTCCAAGTTAAAACAGCAGAAGTCTATCTAGTTTTCGTTTCCATTGCATAATGTTCCCGTTTTGTTATTATGTAGGTTTTGGAACATGCTTCTGTATGTCTGACACGAATTGCTGAAGCATTTGCATCATCTCCTGACAAACTTGACGAATTATGCAACCATGGGCTAGTTACTCAAGCTGCGTCCCTTATTTCCACCAGCAATTCTGGAGGTGGTCAGTCAACTCTCAGTACACCTACTTATACTGTGAGTCCAGTTTGTTTTTAGTTTTATTTATTTATTTATTTTGATACTTGAACATTTACCACATACGCCCGTGAAAAAGTTTCAAACTTTGACTTGGAAAACCATCCAGGGTTTAATTCGACTACTATCAACCTGTGCAAGTGGTTCCCCATTAGGGTCTAAAACTTTGCTTCTTCTTGGGATCAGTGGAATTCTTAAAGATGTACTTTCAGGTTCTGGAATTTCTTCTAGCACATCAGTTTCTCCTGCTTTAAGTAAGCCACCAGAGCAGGTAATTTTTTTTTTTGTTGGTTACATTTTAGCTTCTTCGTTTAATTATTTCTTCTGTTTGGGTAAACTGAAATTTTTTTATTCTGAGTATGTACCTACGTTACATTTGTAAGCTAATGATTATTCTGAAAGTTAATAAATTTTCTGCGCGTTTATAAACTTATGACATAGAATCAGTTTCTTTTGAGTTGGGTTGAAAATTGTATTGATGGTGCTGTTATCAAGCTCTTTTTTCAGTTGGGTTGAAATTCAGGTTGATGGTGGTGTTATCAAAATATTTTTTTAGTAGGGTTGAGTTGGGAAATTGCATGTTTTTCATGGGAGTTCATCCATGAGAGAGCATCAGTACAGGGTTTGTAATTGAATGGTGTGTAATATGGACATCTATACCACATGGAACTTCATTGGACCTTCTATAATCACATTGAGTTAACAATGAAAACTTGTCTTACTGCCCATTGCTTCAGGGAGTTTATCTGGACGGCTAAAAGCAGCAAACTTGGTTGGTTTAGAATTGTTGAGTGGGTTTAGAATTGTTAGTGCAAAGTTTTTTATATGGTGGTTACCAATTTTAAATCTTGCAATTTATTCTTATTATTGTTATTTAAATTCTTTTGATTTTTTATACTCTGGGTAGATCTTTGAGATTGTCAATCTGGCAAATGAGCTACTTCCTCCATTGCCACAAGGAACCATTTCCATTCCATCCAGCTTCAATGTATTTATGAAAGGTCCTGTTGTGAAAAAGTCGTCTGCTAGCGGCTCTGGGAAACAAGAAGACACCAATGGAACTGGTTCTGAGGTTTCAGCTCGTGAGAAATTATTGAATGAACAGCCTGGGCTTCTCCAGCAATTTGGAATGGATCTCCTTCCTGTTTTAATACAGGTCAGTATTTGGCATTCAGCTGATTTTATTAATTGTTTATATTTGATAATTGATTTTTGTGTACCTCCCAAACAGATTTATGGTTCTAGCGTTAATGGCCCTGTTCGCCACAAATGTCTTTCAGTAATTGGGAAATTAATGTACTTCAGCAATGCAGAGATGATACAGTCTTTATTAAGTTCAACAAATATTTCAAGGTATCCTTTATTTCTTTATCAAATCTCTTGATATGATGATAGCATGGTACTACAGTTACTAACTTGTATGTTATTAAATGATGCGATAGTTTCTTATCCGGTGTCTTAGCATGGAAAGATCCGCATGTCTTGGTTCCTGCTCTCCAAATTGCTGAGATACTCATGGAGAAGCTTCCCAATACTTTCTCCAAGGTGTTTGTGAGAGAAGGTGTTGTTCATGCCGTGGACCAACTTATTTTACCTGGTACTCCAAATTCAGTTCCTGTCCCAGTATCTTCTGCTGAAAAGGATAGTGATCCTGTTCCTGGAACATCATCACGTTCTAGGCGTTATAGACGACGCAACAGTAACTCAAATCCAGATGGAAATTCATTGGAAGAAACTAAGAGTCCCCCTTCAGCAAATATCGGTTCACCTCCAAGTTCAGTGGAGATTCCTACTGTTAACTCCAGCCTTCGAATGGCTGTCAGTGCATGTGCTAAAGCTTTTAAAGACAAGTACTTCCCTTCAGATCCTGGGGCTGTTGAAGTTGGAGTTACAGATGATCTATTACATTTAAAGAATCTATGCATGAAGTTGAATGCAGGTGTTGATGACCAAAAAACGAAAGCAAAGGGAAAGTCGAAAGCTTTTGGGTCTCACTTGGTTGATAGTTCTGCAAGTAAGGAGGAGTACTTGATTGGCGTGGTATCTGAGATGCTAGCCGAACTAAGCAAAGGGGACGGTGTATCCACGTTTGAGTTCATTGGTAGTGGTGTTGTTGCAGCATTGCTCAACTATTTTTCTTGTGGGTACTTCTCCAAGGAGAGGATTTCGGAAGCTAATTTGCCCAAGCTTCATGAGCAAGCACTTAGAAGATTTAAGTCATTTGTTGCTGTTGCTCTTCCTTTCAGTATTAATGAAGGAAGTGTAGCACCAATGACTGTCCTCGTTCAGAAGCTCCAAAATGCTTTGTCCTCCTTGGAGCGTTTTCCGGTCGTGCTGAGTCATTCATCTAGGGCATCCACTGGGAGCGCACGCCTCTCCTCTGGACTTAGTGCATTATCTCAGCCCTTTAAGTTGCGTCTTTGTCGAGCACAGGGAGAAAAGACTCTCCGAGACTATTCATCGAACGTTGTTCTGATTGATCCATTAGCAAGTTTAGCTGCTGTAGAAGAGTTTCTTTGGCCTCGAGTACAGCGAGGGGAATCTGGTCAGAAGCCTGCTGCCTCTGCTGGAAACTCGGAATCTGGAACTACACCTACAGGTGCTGGTGCTTCATCTCTGTCTACCTCAAATCCTGCTTCCACCACTCGTCGCCATTCAACGCGATCCAGAACATCTGTGAATATAGGAGATACAGCTAGGAGGGAACCATCACAAGAGAAGAGCACAAGCTCATCAAAAGGGAAGGGTAAAGCTGTTTTGAAGCCTTCTCAGGAGGAAGCAAGAGGACCTCAAACGAGAAATGCAGCTCGTAGACGAGCAGCTCTTGATAAAGATGTTCAAATGAAGCCCACAAATGGGGACACTACTTCTGAGGTTTGTTACTGATACCAAAGTGACATTCATAATAATAATAATTATTATTATTATTATTATTAATTGTTGAATTATGCAGTGTTTGGGTTATTTTTGTTCATGCTAACAAACACTTCTAGTAGTACTTTTCACTAATGCAATCTCTTTCTTTGCATATCTGATGGGTTTTGATATGGCATTGGGGTTTCGATATGGTTTCAGTTTCCATCCGAGCTTAGTGTGTTGATTATCCAATTAAAGATGTAAATTCTAACGGACAGAGAATTATGAGGTCTTGTTCTGATGGGCTACTTTATTCAACAAAGGGTTTATTGGGTTTTGGTGAAATCAAACCTTGTAAGGGAATTTAGAATGGTATGCGGGGTAAGGCAGTGCATTAACTTTGGTGTCCCTATAATGTAGCCTCCCCTTCGCTCTTTAAGTACTTATCTTTTAATGCTAAAATTTCTTTATTGGTTAAAGTTGGTTGGCAATTCACTTCCTTAGATATCTCATCTGTATGAGGTTTGTTTAATACACGACGACCTCTTTCTAGTGTATTTTTCTTTTTGATTTGTTTGGTTTGGAGGTAATTGCTGCCGTAGTTCACCCATATCTGCCTTTTACATATTTCTGTCTGAACAGTCATTGATGTTGTCTTTCTGTAGGATGAGGAATTGGATATATCGCCTGTTGAGATGGATGAATTGGTTATTGAAGATGATGATATCTCAGATGACGAAGATGATGACCATGATGTATGTTATTTGAGCCTTTAATTTTTATTGTCCTGGACAGGAGATATTGGATACTTTTGAGTATTTTACTCGTTGCTATTATGGGTACTTTTGCAGGTTCTAAGAGATGACTCTCTTCCTGTTTGCATGCCGGATAAAGTACACGATGTCAAATTGGGAGACTCAACCGAGGATGCTACTGTAGCTTCAGCCACAAGTGACAATCAGACTAACCCAGCTTCTGGCTCGAGTAGCAGAGCTGTTACAGGTAGAGGCTCAGATTCTGCTGAGCATAGGAGTAGTAATTCTGCTTATGGTTCAAAAGGTGCAATGTCATTTGCTGCTGCCGCCATGGCTGGGCTTGGATCTGCCAGCAGGGGCGTTAGGGGAGGCAGAGATAGACAAGGACGTCCTATTTTTGGCAGTTCTAGTGATCCTCCTAAGTTGATTTTTACTTCTGGAGGGAAGCAGCTTAATAGGCATCTGACTATCTATCAGGCTATTCAGAGACAGCTTGTGCTGGATGAGGATGATGATGAAAGGTATGCTGGGAGTGATTTTGTATCCAGTGAAGGTAGCAGGCTATGGAGTGATATTTACACTATCACATACCAGAGGCCAGACAATCAAACTGACAGGGCATCTGTTGGAGGTGCAAGTCCTACAACTGCAACAAAATCTGGGAAATCTGGCTCTGCTTCCAATTCCAACTCCGAATCTCAATTGCATCGAATGTCACTTTTGGATAGTATTTTGCAGGGAGAGCTTCCTTGTGATTTAGAAAAATCTAATCCTACTTATAATATATTGGCACTACTGCGTGTACTAGAGGGCCTGAATCAGCTTGCACCTCGCCTGAGAGCTCAGATAGTTTCCGACAGTTTTGCTGAGGGTAAAGTTTTGAATTTGGATGACTTGAGTACAACTGGTGCTAGAGTTTTTGCTGAGGAATTTATTAACAGCAAACTCACTCCCAAATTAGCCCGGCAAATTCAAGATGCCCTTGCATTGTGCAGTGGGAGTCTTCCTTCTTGGTGTTACCAGTTGACAAAAGCATGTCCATTTTTGTTTCCTTTTGAGACTCGGAGACAGTATTTCTATTCAACGGCTTTTGGATTGTCCCGCGCTTTGCACCGTCTTCAGCAGCAGCAGGGTGCTGATGGTCATGGTGCAAATGAACGAGAGGTGAGAGTTGGGAGATTGCAACGACAGAAAGTTCGTGTGTCCCGAAACCGGATTTTGGATTCTGCTGCAAAAGTAATGGAGATGTATTCCAGCCAAAAATCTGTGCTTGAAGTAGAATATTTCGGTGAAGTGGGCACTGGCTTGGGTCCTACACTTGAGTTTTACACACTTTTAAGTCATGACCTACAAAGAGTTAGACTGGGCATGTGGAGATCGAATTCTTCCATGGAGAAAACATCAATGGATATTGATGGAGATGAACATAAAGATGGAAAAAGCAATGGTGACATTGTCCAAGCTCCTCTTGGGTTGTTCCCACGTCCCTGGCCTCCAAATGCTGTTGTTTCTGATGGTAGCCAATTTTCAAAAGTCATAGAATACTTTAGGTTGGTTGGGCGTGTGATGGCTAAGGCTCTTCAAGATGGGCGGCTATTGGACTTGCCACTATCAACAGCATTTTATAAGCTTTTGCTTGGTCAAGTAAGCTAGTGGAAGAATTAACCTTTTTTATTTCACCTATAGTTTTATTGAAGTGGTTTAGATTTATATTTTTATCAAAACGGTTTTGATGTAGAAATTAAACCTCTTTTCTTTCCTTTCTTCCCAATTCTTCAGGAGCTTGATTTACATGATGTTCTTTCCTTTGATGCTGAGCTTGGAAAGACTCTGCAGGAATTACATAACCTTGTCTGCCGGAAACTGTATTTAGAATCAAATGGTGATAATTGTGATGCCATTGCTGAATTGCGTTTCCGTGGAGCATCAGTTGATGACCTCTGTTTAGATTTTACACTTCCTGGCTATCCAGATTATGTGTTAAAACCGGGAGATGAAAATGTAAACAAAATTATCTTGTTTGTATTTTTGAGCCTTCATTTACTTTTTTTGGTTGCTTTTGTGCTTGTAATGACATTTTTAACATACTTTTAACTTCCAGGTTGATATCAATAACTTGGAGGAGTACGTATCTTTTGTTGTTGACGCAACAGTGAAGACTGGGATAATGAGGCAAATTGAAGCATTTAGAGCCGGGTTTAATCAGGTTCAGTTTTTCCTTTTTCTGATTATTATTGAGTTCGTAATAAACTCATTGCATCTTTGATGTTGCATTTTATGTGCCTAGATGCTTTTAAATATCATTGTTTAATTCAATGTCCTGCTGCAATTATAATTAATTTGCATTATTTTATTATATATTTTAACTGCAAGTGAACTCAAACGTTGGGAAGGTTTTGGGGGAGGGGGATGGCGGTGGAGGGGAGAAGGCATTTGAAATTTATTTTAAAAAGGGTACTCATCTGTAACAGTGAATAACCTCACCCAGCGTTGAGTAGGTTGCTGGACCAGGCCTATCACTGTAGTTTAAAAACTTTTTGGTCTGGTACTCACTGTAGTTTTATTTTTTGTAATTATTTTATAAGTGCCTCTCTCGAGCTTAAAACCTGGTAGTTCTTTGATTGTGATAGTTAATTGTATGTTTCTCTGTGCACTTTGTGAGAATAATAATTAATTCCTTTCTTGTTTACTACGTGACCATCAGGTCTTTGACATATCGTCTTTACAAATATTTACTCCACATGAGTTGGACTATCTGCTTTGTGGCCGTAGAGAGTTGTGGGAGGTAATCTGTCTACTTATCCCTTCCCTAAATCACTGTTTTAATTGGAACATTGCTAACTTATTTCATTTTTTTTCTTTTGATTTTACAGGCAGATACCCTTGCTGATCATATAAAGTTTGATCATGGATACAATGCCAAGAGCCCTGCAATACTTAATGTAAGTTCTTGTTCTATATTGATGGGAGGGCTTTGGGGATGAATGGTTCTGTTTTGGTCTTATATGGGTCTTGTTTATAAATTTGTAGTTGCTCGAGATTATGGGTGAGTTCACCCCAGAGCAGCAGCGTGCTTTCTGCCAGTTTGTTACTGGTGCACCTCGGCTTCCACCTGGTGGTTTGGCGGTGCTGAATCCAAAACTGACCATTGTGAGAAAGGTATGGTACAATTGATATACATACAGGTGGTCTGTTGCAATTTGTTCCTTACACGATGCAGAGTATAAAAGATGGGTGTTTCGAGTGATATATCCTATAAAGTTGAGGATCTATTTTTGGTCATCAATGGGAGTCATTGAATGATAGCATGTGTTTAGAATGGTCATGCATAACTGGGATTGTGCTAATGATTCAATTTCTGGTGCAGCATTCTTCGACCACAAATAATGCTGCAATCAACGGGACCGGGGTTTCAGAGTTGGCAGATGATGACCTGCCCAGTGTTATGACATGCGCTAATTACCTGAAGCTTCCTCCATATTCAACCAAGGTATTACCATATTCGGTTTATTAATGCAGGAGTGCTTGAAATTCTTGATTGCAACATATAATTTCTGTCATACTGGCATTATTACTGATTGTGAGCTGTGACCGATGCTTCAAACAGGAAATTATGTTCAAGAAACTATTGTATGCAATCAGTGAAGGGCAAGGATCCTTTGATTTGTCATGAGATTTTGGGATTAGCCGTATCGATCCGTGTATATTAGTTACATTAAAACAATTAGGACTGTTCCGCCTTTGGCCTGCAATTAATTAGCCTTAGCCTTGGATGACTTTTGATGTTGGAAGTGGCATTTCTACTTATCCACTCAAATAACGGCTCGTCATTGGTGCAGTTCTAAACTTATCAACATTGTCGAGGTCAGTTTCTTTACGTTTTCACATTCGATCTCCACTGGCCTTGTTCCAAAGTCGCAAATATTTTGATTCTTCACGCATTATTATTCATTATGCTTGTGCTTTTTGTTTCTTTTTTTTCTTCTTCTGAATTTACTTAGTTTGGTTCAGAAGTTGCTCATGTTCATTTCAGGTTGGATCGACGCAATTTTAAAGTGTAGCAAGTTTTCCGAGAGGGGCGTTTGAGCCGCCAAGGACTGTAAATGAATAGGAAATCTTGTTAAAGAAATTTTTGTTCACCTTTTTGTTTTCCATTCATATAGGGTGGTAGAATATACATGTACGGTGGTAAAATGTATGAAAGGGAAACAAAGCATCTGAGACATTTTTATGCCTTCTAATTTCATTCCGATTCTGATTTCAAATAAATTTGTTCCAGTTCGTTTCCATTTTTCATCAAACCTTCAAGTAATGAACCTTTGCATGTTGTGAATATGCCGGCATTTTATATATGTTTTCCGTTTCGGACACTGTCGAGTGGTCGGTGTATCGAAACCGAAACTAACTGGTGCCACTGGTGACTTGTTTGGCTCGTCGAATCAACGTTTACATATTATTCCTTTGGGGTAATGTGTAAGGCCAAATTTCTCGTACTGCCCATGTCAAAGTGATGACAATAGGATTGGATTGGATTGGAATGCACTTCTTATAAACTTCAAAGTAGGTTGAAGGTTGAAGGTTGAAGGTTGAAGGTTGAAGGTGGAGGTAAATGGTTAGGTAATCTTTAACTAGCTTCAATGAGTGAGTAATCTTTTGCTACCTTCAAGTTTTTTTATTCAGCTACTGAATATTTAATATAGTGAGTTAATAGATCTAATTCAATTCTAGTTACCAGACGAGCTCAAAATAAATTGGTTCGAAACCTTAGTTATCAAACGAGCCCAAAATGACCGGTTCGATTTGGTTAGTTTACCCTTTCGTGGCAAAATATATTTCACTTTTAATCCCAACATTAGAAGGAAAACAAATCATATATGTAGTTGGTTGCCAGTGTTGTACCAACTAGCCTTTTGTCTAACAATATTTTTCTTCACTTTGTTCGCAGATGTCTCAAGTTCGATTTCTCATGATTCACAAAAGTTATTGGTTTTGCTTATCAAATGTTTTTGTACAAGATTTGGATCCTCTTCATGTTCCATGATCCTTCATTTTCTTTTTCTTCAAATCCTTGATGTCCAAGTTGAGTAAGCAAGACCTATCAATAAAAATGGATAAGTTGTTTCCATAGTTTATTGTTGACTGAGGCAAGAAAGAGAGATGACCCACCCATATAAAGTGGTTCATAAAATCAATGAAAGTAAAAAAAAATTATACATGAATCACATGTCAAACTATGATTTGTGTGTAAAAAGGAAATTCTCCTAACATGTCAGCAACTAAGTATTTTTCGATGCTAAGGGGAAAATGAGGAATGAAGGATGAAGGGTGAAGGAAAGATGATGAAAGAGACGTAGAAAAAATGTATATAGAACGAAATTATACATTGAATTAAAAACTAAAAACAATTTTTTCTTTGTTTCATACATTCTCCTTCATGTTTCCATCTTCCTTCACCCCTCCTCATCTGTATTTTCTTCCACATACTATCTTTCTATCTTTACCCGGAAAAAATTAAAAGTGCAACCTTAAAAAGTGAATGATTATCAAACGGGTCCTAAGTACATGCTTGTCCAGTGAATAGCTTTGTCATTGTGTTTATTTGTTGAAAAGTTCGAATGGTTTTGTCTTTCTGTTGGTGATAATACATTGTGCACAAAGAAGCATGTATAAGTATCTTCCTTGTCTGCAACTTTGCATTTTTCACGACCAAAGAAAGTGAGTGTTTTTAGTAAACATTTGTAGCTGATGTATCAGAGAAGATGAACCACTTGATTAGCTTCAAGTGATGAAAAACAAAGCTTTACAAGATGTGTTTGCGTTCGAAGAAAACAGATTCGAATTTGGAAAAAAGCGTTTGAGCAGACGCTTCAAAAGAAAATGGAATTTTTTTCCAGCAGAAGCAACTTGGGAAAGATTTGCAACCACACGGCCTATATGAGTGATATCACAAACACGTTGACTTACAGAAAGATCAAAGCCGTTTACCTTTTCGAAGGGCAATTGGAGTCTAAAACAGATAAGGAATGAATGACTGACTGACTAGGTCAGTTTCTATATTTATGAATCGAGTACTAAATAGCCGGAGCACATTTCATGAATTCGAGTACGGAATTTACTAAGAAGAACATAATGTTGAGCTTCTATAATCCAAGATTCTACTTGGCCATCTCAAACCACCGCAAACTAGCTGCAGGGTCTTCAGTTCTCCTGTTCGCGCCCTAAATTCGTCATTGGCCTTGCCGGTAGGCTGGGAATTCACACGAGCATGAATTTAGAGATTGCGAGCATTTCACTACTAGTTACCGCTAGTAGACGGGATTTGAGTGATGGAGATTGTGCTTAATTGACTTCTAACTGAAAGATTGTGTCGTTGAGTGTGAGAGGCTCAGCTTAGGTTCTTTATTTGCCTTATATGATAAGGACTTTTCTTATGTGGATATCTCAATCACAATATATAAATAGTGAAGAGAGATTCTGTATTTATTGAAATGACAATAATGATTCAAAGAGAGATCTTATGTTGAAATGCTACCAGCTATTACAAGACACAGATTGAAAGAGGAATACTTGTAAAGACAACAAAACTACGATGAATTGAAAGAGGGCTTTGGCTTTAATTGAAAGAAATGAAAGAGCTTGCAATATTGAATAAAGCTTTGAAATAAAAGGTTTCCTACGTTGGTTTTCTAGAGAGACATTTGTTTGGTGGTTTGAGTGTCCTTTTCCCTTTGCCTTTGCATAGCCACTTGCTGGAAATGGATTGCAAACATATACATATAATAATAGAGTTTGGCATAAAGCGACCGCCCAAAACGTGTGCTACCTGATGCAACTCAAAATATCTTGATGCAAGTTCAGCCTAATTTCTCAATACCATAATTTAGCTTTAGACCCAAATAAGTGAAATTTGGACAAATTTAAGCACAAACATCTCCCAGAAAACTTTTCTATCAAAACTCTCTGACCCCTTAGTGGGAACACATTACTTGGATCGCAAGTCTCTTGATCTTGACAGTTGGGCAAGGATCAACTTTGAAGAAAAGCCCGGGGTCACTGGGGACTGTACATGTAGTCTGTCCTAAGCACTTCTGAAAAAAGCCAAAACAAAAACATCGGTTAGAACTTCAGAATTCATAATTTAGCAGATTGGTTGAGAAACCTGCATCATGACCAGGGAAATTTTTACCTCTTCAATGATCTTTTTGGTTCCCGGAGCATCACAGCTGCCAATGGCGTAAGTTCCACATACGCCTTCAGGAGTACCAAAGCTTGCGAACTCCACAGCAACAATCTTTTTGTAGTTTGGACACTTGAGTTGAGCAGTTGCGGCAGAGACGCCTGCAACAATTTGGAACTTGCCTCCCTTTCTTTCGAATGCATTAACGTGTGGAGGATGCATCTGTGAACTCATGGAACAGATTGTGTCTCTGTTGACCGTTAGGATCTCAATGTCTTTAGGGTCAGCATCCTGTTCCTCCAATACAACAAGGAAATTTTTTCCCGGCTTGATGAAAGATCTCGGAATATGGTACCTGATCATAAGGGTTGCAAGTGAAACTTAAATTTGCTGTTTTTGTGGAGATTTATATTGATATATTGCATCATACTATTACATTGTGCGCTTTTTTCGTGTGTGATTTCACTTACTCGGCTTGAGTAGGTTGTCCAAGCGGAGAGAGGAAGGACATCCAGTGCCGCCCGATGCTTAAACCATTCACCCAAACCATTCCCTTTCCCATTCCAGTCATCCGGATAGCAACGGGGTCTTTCCCTTCAGGAGCATCAAAATATGTCTGCAACAAAAGCATTGGATATAAAATACTGCAATGTACAATTCAGTAAAATGCATCGGAGTTGAGAATGTTGGCTTCAGAAACTTTACCTTGTACCATGTGAGAGCCCTTCCTTTGCCTGCAGCTTTAGTCCATTGGACTTTCTGCGCTCCCTTCTCAGTGAACACTCGTAAGTTTTCGCCATTCAAGCCAACCTGAATAATGGGAGCCAACAAAATTGGATATCACTCCATTTCAATATTCCAAGGGAAATGATTTTGCACTCATGTTTTCTCCTGCGCTCCTCCCTAAGGAAAATGGGAGTGCGGAAATCATTTCCCAGTTATAATGGAAATTTAAGAGTACACACCCTATGTCCCCAGCCATTTTGTGAGAGATCAATTGTTCCTGTGTTCAATCCCAGGACTGTTATGGTTCGGGGTCCAGCGTATCTGTGCTCCATGTATGCTCCACTATCCTTCATTGATGAAAAATAAATTAGTTAGCACCTGTTTTAAATCCTAAACCCTACTCAAACAGTGCTAATAAGTTGTGAGCTGACTTACTGGGAGTCCCACTGTCATGCAAAGCAATGAGATGTAGTTGAGCCCTTGCTTGAATGTGACAGGTTTCTCGAAGACAAATCCCTTCTCCGCGTGGCTTCCGTGTTCGGTTCCTGGAAACATCTTCGAATCGCTTAGTCATCAAGTCAACAGAAAGTACAAGGGATGCCTTGTCACTGACATTGACAAAGTATGGAAACTAGTATGTATGTCTGCAGGACTGTTTCTGTGCTCTTACCGATATATTCACCATTGACGAATACGCTCATTGCATGACCAAGACTTGGGATTCGGATAACCGGGCGAATAGAATCCTTCATCGGCAAGTCATATGGACCTAGGTCAAGGCTGCAGTCATAAAACATATCATGTCAGCAGTAAAATCAAATTGTTTACATCCTAAAATATGCATACATGAATTTACCTAGTGGTGAACCATCCATAGTCTGTGACATCTTTGAGCAAGTGGTAAAGTTCCTGTGGTTTCTTTTGATTCACTGGCACTTGCACAACGGTTGGAATTGGTTCTGGTGACATTTCCCAGTTGAGTTTATTAGCAGCCTTTGATCGAACAAAGTTCCTCGTATTATGCTGTGACACAATCTGCTGAGAATTAAAGACCACGGTCTTGCAGTCCGGGAGGATGCTAATGGAATGTGGTGGCAGGAAATACTCCTGCCCGCGCCAAGTGACACTTGTTTCGAGTTTTGAGTGGTTGTTTGCCAGGAAAGCAACACATATGTCTGTTCCAGGCTTCTCATAGAAACGAGCCTACAAAGCAGAATGGAGCCTATTAGTGACACTTCCTTTTCCTTCTCTTCCTGCATAATTTTTCGATTTATGTGGATATACGATACTTGCCTCGGTTTCTTTGCCCAACTTTAGGACTCCAGGAGCTCCTGCTAACAAAGACTTCTTGCATAGATTCAAAGCCTTGTGCAAGTCCTTGAGGTGACCCCATTTCGGCTCCCTTTGCAAACCTGCATCGAAAATAAAATAATTCCCGATTTGAATGCTTATATGATGAGAAACCATGTTGAATTATCATCATATATAAAGAAATTTAAGATCTTTTACCATATTCATCAAGAGGTGCTTCATCATAGTATCGAGTTGTTGTGAAAATAGAACTTGTTCTTCCAAAGTTTGTTCCACCATGGTACTGCAAGTGTCAAATAGGGTTGCTTTATACATTCTGCTAGTGATAATTTTATAAAGAATTTGAAGGTGGCCGGTTACCATATAGTAGTTGGTTAGGGTTCCATCCTTGGAGAAAAATCGAGCAACTGAAAACGCAATGTCTTCTGCCGATCTTTGTGAAGGAGGATCACCAAATACTCTGTACCTGTAATCATGAAAAAGAAGAAATGTGGTTAGAAAACGACCTTTTTTTGTATATACTCACTAGATATTCTATATATCTACTTACTGAGCAGTCCAGTTCTCAGTCCATAGAGAAGGCTTGTGAGGCTTATTAGGGCCTGAAAAAGTGTCTCCACAGTGCCTTCCATTGCAAGTATTAATCTGAACACACAAAAAAACAATAAAACTTTGTTCTACCGATAAATTTTAATGCTTAATTTATCTTAGAATCAACAGAGATTAAGTTTGTAGACTTACGACTGGATCAGGAGCATCCTTCTGTTTGCACATGATCCATGGCACACCGATGTTCTGCGCGAGTGCCATTTTTGCTGCCCACTGCACATAACTGTCCCCCATCTCTCTATATGCACGCTGGACATGAGTGTACTCATTTTCAACCTGTGTCATGAAACATTATAAGTTAGCCAGATCAGATGAATAATGCTTCCCCCGAAGTAACAATTTTCGGAGAGGAACCAAGTACCAACCTGAGCCAAGATGATTGGACCTCCCTGTGGAGCAAATAGCTTCTCATCTTTCATCATCTTCATTATCTTCGCCACGAATGCCTCCATGTGTTGCTGCAAAAAGAATTTAAGGTCTTATAATATCAGTTAATATGGATCCTCAAATCATATTAGTTTTTCACATTGAGGTGTGATGTACCTTGTATGTTGGATTATCCGAACGGAAAACTATGTTTGGTTCCTCCCTCAGCCAATATGGAAGCCCTCTAAATCGAAATTTGTTAGAAATAATTCATCATAGGACGGGAATTAAGATGAACATCAACATTACCAAATTATATATTTACCCGTGGTTCCATTCGGCTTGGATGAATGGACCTACCCTGAGGGTGACATACATATTGTTCTCCTGAATCAGCCTGATGAACTTCACCAAATTGGCATTTCCCTCGAAATTCCACTGCATAATCAATACAAGATTTAATACAAGTCATAATTTTTTCACAATTTAATTTCACATTCTTCATGTAATCCAAGCAACAATCTGTATAATTTTCCTAGTACCTTGCCTTTCACAGGCTCATGAAGGTTCCAAAAGACGTAAGTTTGAATCACATTCAAACCTCCCTGTTTAGCCTTCCTGAGAAGATCAGGCCACATCTGAAAAAACCCAATTGAGCACAAATATTAACAATCAAATTTCAACACGAAAATAAAATTACAAGATAAACGCGGGAGCTAGTAGCTCCATTTCTTCTGAGCATTCACCCTTACACCCGACTGAGGGTAACATACATCCGCCGTGCTTTGAATTTAACTAATCTCCTTTGTGCAAAAATAAATATAGAAGATACAATTTTAAAAACTTACATCCACTGTGCTCCGTGGATAATGAATTGAACCAGAAAAGAAAATCTCGTGTTTTCCGTTGATCATGATGGACCTGCCATCATATGTCACCTCCCCGACTTCAAGTTTCTTCTTGTCGCTCTTTTCAACAGCCGGATCTTCCCCTTCCACCAAGTCCACTAATGCTACCCCATCTGCAGCAGCAGCCGGCTTCTTACCGTCGGCATAAACTAGACTGTCCGAGACCACCAAAAGAGCAAAAGAAATCAACAGAAACCTCCTTGACACCACCATTGTTACAACTTCAACACTCGAAATTTGACAAGTAACACTGGTTCAGAAATTCCATCAAACACAAAGATATAAGGAGATAGATGGTTGATATACACCTACTGCGTTAGAACATCTTATATGCTATTGTTAGAAGAGAGAACATCCGATTATTTGGGGATTGAATGTGGACTGTGGCAAGGAGGGAAATATTTGTGGATGCGAAAGTGAAAGTTGATCCGAGACTGAAGGGTAGACCAGGTCTGTGTATTGATTTGCATGTTTATATGGCAAATTTGTCTATTTATTTGGTTCTATATTTTTGACTAATTTCATATCCCACACAAAATTGCTTCCACTTGGCACTTTCCATTTTTTTCTTTCTTTCTTTCCCATTTTAATTACATGTTTTTCGCGTCAAAAGTTTTGTTTGGGATTTAGCATGATCCATTGTCCGTACCTTGGCTTACAAGTAAGAGGATCAAAAGAAAAAAATTTAAAAGGATTGAATTGGGATCACATTGATTGAAAAAAGATTGTGTATATAATATAACATTGTTAATGATATGCACCTTTTATTTGGTAGTTTAATATCTAGATTTCGGTTCCTTTCCAAAACCATTCACATATCTACAACTCATGCACCATTCGTTTTATGAGAGGGTCTCTTTGATGGATGTCGTACCAAGCATAAAAAGAAAAGTGGAACACTAAAACAAGAGCAGATGTAGCCAGAACGGAGTTCCGTGGTTTAGAACATCACTCTACTCATAGGTTATGCTCCATTTTAGAACATCTCTGTACTCATAGGTTAAACTCCCTTAGAGCTTAGTGATCACTTTTCAGACATTCGTTTTGTTCGGTTATCCACCATGAAGTAATTTTCTTGCTTTGCACTATCATTGTTTAGGCATTGTGTGATTAGATCGCTGGAAATGCATCCTTTCTTTTAGAAACCAAATGGATTTGCCTTTAAAGTTGTATCCCCATGATGGTTGAATTGGGTTGTCATACTTTACATACATTTTTTCTTGGAATTTGCTGCGTGGAGATACACTTACAGGATGCTGGGTAACTGCGGGAGTGTTGACCGAGAAGGGGATTCCAAGAACTAGTTTAAACGGGAAGTGGTTTGTATATGGAAACTCGGGTGTCTGGATGAAGATACCATTTCTGTTTTCTTGTTCGGTGATGCTTGCGAGTCTTACTTCAAAGAGCAGTCTGGAATGGTTTTTGCGCTGTTTAATTGTACCATACGCAAGGATGCGCGCTGGTATTAAATTGTCAGGCTGTTCTTTTATTTATGACCATTTCCTTCTTATATCGTCATGACTCTTTTGATGTGCTTATGCAGGGTGGAGGTTTTTCGTTGGGCGTGTATTTGCAGGAGGAAGAGCGATAGAGAAACGCTTTAATAGTTTTCTATGAAAGATGGCTCAAGCCAATATTTTAGGAGAGGGGAGAGGTTTTTAAACTTGAAAAGACTCTTCTATTTCTTTCACATATCAAACTCGTAACACTACTTGGCTTTTATAATCACTACTATACATCGTCATTTATTTAGCTAATTATAAGCTTCTTAATAATTGAAACATCTAGAGAAATCATGATTAACTCTAGAAATTCCAA
>JAOTRO020000005.1:391622-406061 GCA_028566515.2 Pyracantha coccinea | reverse complement strand
AATTCTTGTGTTATCAAAATATGTTCTAAATTATATATTTTTATTTTATAAAATTTTATATAATGTAATTGTCGTATGTATAGTGTATCATATCCTACCTACTTTTTAGATATTTTTCATATCGTATAGTCCTATTTGTACCTGTATTCGTGCTTCGTAAGTAATAAGACACTGAAATCAGTGTGGTTATGTGCCTGAGATGGGCATTAGGTTTTCATCCAGCCAAGTTCTATTGACTCTGTAACAATCTATGCCTAGCCAAGGCCGTCTTTGAGATTTTAGGGGCCTTGTGCGAAATTTATAAAAACGCCCCTCCGTAAGATAAGTCTTAAAAAATGTAGGACAATGTATTGACGCTAGAAAGCAATCACTTAAATTTAAAACAAAGTTAAGCACTAACTGATTGTAAGTTTCAAAAATGTCATTAATAATAAGTAAAAAGAGCTACAATATAACGTTCACTAAATAATCAAAAGCAGGTCAATCTTAAACAAACTCCAAAAACTCTAACTTTAATGTTCCACTTGAATATATAGCATTATTACATAATAAAATTGAAAAGAAAATCGTTTTTTTAAGATGTTGCTATTGGCACTCCTACTATCTCATTGTGCACTCCAAATTTTTATATTTAGAAAGAAAAAAGTTTACACTTATGAAAAGTACATTATAAGATTTTAAAGTGCTAATAAAAGTATATTTTTTAAATGTAACATTATTACATAAAATATAAGATACCAAAATTTTTTGGAGGCCCTTCAAATTTGGGGGCCTGTGCGATTGCACATTTCGCTACCCTTCAACGCCTCATTTGATATATATGTATTTGGGGGTCCTGTGCGATTGCACATTTCGCTTCCCCTCAACGCCTCCTTTATATATATATATATATATATATATATATATAGACACACCAGAAATCAAATATGTAACCAAGTAGCAAAGTTATATTTTTCTGAACCACGAGCAATTCTACAGTGACTTCAAACACTCTCCATGCCTCTATGTTTTTTCCAACCAACTGAGTTTTGAGATGCTCAATTTGTATCATTATGCATCTATACTCCAGTAGTTTCTGTTCCATTATTTCTTGATGTTTTTAACATTGATTCCTCTTTTTATCTCAGACGTCGTTGGATATATTGTAAATTTCACAAATAGGTAAGCAATTTGATGCCTTAATCTTTGTTTGCCTGATCTGATCCATTTTCAAGGAAATTGATATTCATTGTTTCTCTAATTTCTCAGAAAGAATCGCAGAAATATTCCTCAATTTGAACTGAGCTCAACGGGGGGTAGGTTTCAGAATATCTGATTCTCTTTAATCTAGACTTCACAGTTCACATTTGTGTTTTGCTATGAACCCATTCTGCATAATATGTTTTAGTTTCTTCAAATTGGTCCTACAAATTGTTTGCTTATATACATTCTAATGCTACCAGGAACTTGAGAACAGCATTTCGGAGTCCCTCGAATTCAGAAGGAATTTATTTGGTTGATCCTCTATCTAATATAACACACTCAGGCAAGACTAAGCAGCCATTGAAGCTATTGTCCGTGGAGGGGCTAAAAAAGGCGCTAAGGTTTGTCATAGACAGCATAGGCTTTATATATAATTATATGTGTGTGTTTATATATATGCATACATACTGTTGAACCAATGCACCCAATGCTCTTTACTTGCCAATGGTAGAATGCCTTATCATTGTATAAATTGTATGTTAATCGGCCGTCTTTTAGAAACTGGAGAACAGAATTACATTCATATATACACAGACATGTAACACATGCAATTTGTTGATGGAGGTTTATATAATTATGTCAAATGATTTGATTAGCGCCATGTATGAACAGCAAAAGTGACTACAAATACACACTCCCAAGGATTAAGGTTTCTGGCTGCGGTCACAAGTAAGTTTATGATGATGTGATCCTTTTGCAATATGTAAATGCAAGTTGTTCATTTTCCTTGTCACTGAAGATTTGTTTATTGTCCCTCAGGAAACCATCTGCTACAACTTGTAGGTATGGTCACAAGCCTAAAACTACGGATCCACCCAGAGTCATCAGAAACCAGTAAATGGATGTAAAAAGAATGAAAACCGAAAGGGACAATACTTTGGCAGGAAAAACAAAGCCGGCCACAGTAAACATGATGGAATTCGATTACATAAGCTCGGACAAAGGATTCTGAGCCTTGTTTGCAGTAATTCTAAACATGTTGGCTAAATTAACGTTGAGTTTCGATTCTGGGGGAGTAATTGTGCAAGAAGGAATGGAGCGAACAAGATTCCTAGTGCTGTCTGGCTTTGGCCACTGAAGATCTGCAACAAAATTTTGTAAGATTATTGCCAATACATTTTATACCTGCTCAATCTTTTTATAGATTTAAAATTGCATAGTATGTTCCAAGCTGACATTTAATTGTTTATTAGTGTTAACAATAATTGGAGAATACTTATTTATTTATTTTGCCAATCAGGAACAATTTTTGTCTTAATTTATAGGTATGGTCAAAGAATTTTCTATTTTCAAGTATTCTTCTATTTTTCATCATGTGCTGCACTTTGTGATTGCCTTGAAAACTTTGAGAAAGATTGAAAAATTGTGACTAAGAATTTTAAGAAAAAAGATAAAGAAGTGGTAAAATCCATCATATTCTAAACTATTTTAAATTACTAAAAGAGATTCAAATTTATATGTAAATGAACGTTCAAGTTACCTTAACAATTGATTTAACCGACGTTTGCATTGAAATATCATAATGCAAATGTCATTAAGGATCACAATTCCAAGCACAAGCACGTTGGTCTACATTGCTCCAGGTCTTCACATGCTTACAAATTACAAATTAATCGTATGTAATTTTCTAGGACTAAACAAATCATGTCAATTAGCAATTGATTAGGGTCTTAATTAAAGGTGGAAGGGACCAAGGTATCTTGATAAGGAGCCAGATGTAAAGATGTTGATAGGACACTAGGAGCAGCAGGAGGGCTGGTCATTCATGCATATGCGCTCATGGAGTGGGTCCCATGTGCTACTCAAATTCGCATTGATTTGCATTTTAAGTGGGAAAGGGATGAACCTACTTACCACACAATTCGAGTCTTTGGAATTTGATTCAACAGTTAAAATTATTATAAGTTTTAATAGCATATCCTGTTTTTAACCATTAGATCAAATTTCAAGGGTTCGGATTGTGTGTTCAGTAGGCTCAGATGGAAAGGTATCTAGAGAGGATCTCTTTCCTTGTAATTGTATTAAGCTTAATTAAATAATCAGATAATTGGGATTTGGCTTAAATGTCAAAATTGCCCCTGTGTTTTACTCTATTGGTCAATTTAGTCTATGTGTTTTCAATTTGGCCAAATTGGTCGCTGTGCTTACATCTGTTAGCTAATTCAAGACAATTTGTTAAAAGACAATTAAAATTGACTTGTACTAAATCGCATAGTACTCAAGTGAATTGAACAAAGTGTCAATTTTTAAAGATAGGCATTGTATCTGTTTAGTGGGTGTACATAAAATTGCATTTTTGTCCTCTCACGTGTCTGGCACATGTCAATTTTGACAGTCTTTTAACAGATTGTCTTGAGTTGGCTAACAGATGTAAAGACATGAACTAATTTGACCAAATTAAAAACACAGGGACTAATTGGTTGATAGTGTAAAACACAAGGACCATTTTAACATTTAAGCCTTGAGATTTTTTCCACAAAGTTTAGTATTAGTATTTATTAAATAACATTTAGCGAAGAATCTTCCTCCTTTTATTTTTATTTTTTTTTAAATAAGAGCAAAATCTTCCTTCACTTAAATTGATAGGGACTGAGCCTAAGGGTTTGGTCACCCAAACAATTGGTATCTACCTTGTCACTACATTTGTCTTGGTGGGCAAGGGGTTTTTTTTCTTTCCAATCTTGTGTTTGATTAAGAACAGATATCGATGAGATTTAAATTCAAAATCTTTAGCAAGTAAATTTTGGGAAGTGTTATTGGCATTCTAAAAATCTTATTCTACATTCCTCATAAGTGTATTTTTTTTCTAAATATAAAAAGTTTAGAGTGTAGAATGAAGAATTTGAAGTGCCAATAACAATTCCTAAAATTTTTATACCATTATACAGAATCAACATTTGACACCAACAAGCATGCTTGAATGTATTACAATTTTTTTGATCAAAATGAAAATTTTATTCATCGACAATGCAAAAGGCTTGTAATGCTAATGTTTAAGAGCATTTACTTCTGCGACTAAAGCACTAAGTTTTTAATTAACAAAATCAAAACTACAATATCTCACAAGAAGAAAAGTTCTTGCGTACAAATATTGCAGCTTATTCCGACTCAAAACAAGTAAACTGAAAACGACTTTGAAAAAACCGTTTGCTCCTTATTTCGATTCAAATGGAGCCTCGGTTATTTTCTTGACTTGAAGGCAGGCATCACAACAAAACCAGAAACAGAAAAAGAAGAGAAAAAGGAGAGACATAACCACCTAACTACAAATTACAAAACAAAACTTTGAATCAAAGCAAATTAGCACTTATTGTGGAGCTGATGATCAGTCCTTCTCCCAATTCAAAATTCAAATCATTAAAACCGACCACCTAAAGTATGTACTTAACTAATTAATTAAATTATGATTTATATAAAGAATGCTCATTTACTTCTTTACCAACCCCACAATGTCTCTCACTAATTTTCCTTTGATCCTTTTTCAAAAAAAAAAAAAAAAAGTTTTCTCAAACATTGGTTAATTTAGCATAATCTATGAAGTGCCATGACAGGGCCTGCAACAAAAGGTGGGTGGATTGGCCATTAGCCGTTCAACTACCAGGAATTTCAATATTTAATAGAAGGAATTGCTTGGTTGCAGAGCCAGTGAGTATGATAAGATCAAATCTTCTGCATTCAAAATGGATGTGTTCTTTCTGTGACCTGAACTAATAACAAACACGTATTTATATACTTAATTTTTCTTAATTTTATTGTTATAAATTTAATATATGTCAAACAACAATTGGGGCCATAGAGAGGCCATAGTCCACACCCATTTTAGATGCTGAAGATTTGATCTCGAGCATGATAAGGTCAATAAACTGAAACAATGACCATTCTCACTCCTTTTTTCGATCTAGAAATGATTTCCGCACTCTCCTAAATATTTTTGCATTCTTCTTTTATTTTCTAATCTTACAATTAAATAAATCAAAAGAAAATCAGTCGACAAAAACAAGAGAAAAAGTGCAGAAGAACAAAACCGAGAGTGTGATCACTACCCTCCCTCTTAATTTTCTAGTTACTTTGCTTTTTTCCCTCATAATTAGTGCACATTATATTTGGTCACCTTGAAAGCCAAGGATCCCTACAACCTTAACCATATACCCCCACCTAATTAGGTATTTTCCATATCTTTGCTTCAGAAGAAAGCATGGATGGTACACTGAAAATCTTCACATGAAAATTAAAATTAGCATTGCAAAGTCCACTATAAAACTTGTCAACATCCATCCTTAATGCCATCTGAACACATGCATTCAGATCTCAAGACATTCATACCCATCTTATTCATCTTCTTTAATTATGTAACCAACATATCTGCAGTAGACACTTTTATCGATGTCGTTTTAAGATGTTGTAAGGGCATCTTTAATGGGAGAAGCTAAATTTCAGCAGCTAAAGCTAGTTTTAGCTCTTCTTTTACATTATTGTATTGAAAAAACGAGATGTAAAGAAATTTTCGGTTCACTTAGTTAAATGGAGATTCGTCACTAAAAAAAGTAATTAAAATCGTGGTAGATGTCGATTTACACCCAATACAAGAGATGCTCTAAAGCATGGGTTGGCTATGCTCTTTTGCCTAAATATATGCATTACTTAAGGCTGTTAGGTCAACAGCCTAGTTCAAGTTTGAAAATAAACACAACCAGTATATTTTATAACTAGATATGCAAACTACAAACATAAACAATACTTTAATTGTTTAATATTCTGCCCAAAGAAATGGAAAAGATATTGTTACTTGTTTCTCATCTTTGCAGAAAGTGATATTATCATTGTCATAAATTTGCATATGAAGTTGATTAAGTCAAATTACAGTCTGACAACATAATTTATCGACAAATATTTTGGGGTATGTGACACACCTCGATCTAAATGATCTAAATCAGGACGTGACGGCTAGCACGTCTTGATTTAGGTCAGGATGTGTCACTCAGTATGTATCCTTGGAACGAAACAAAATTACTTCTTTTGTTTGGATTTGGACACTGAAATAAAATCCATCAAACATATTTGTTAACAGGAAAAAGAAAAGAAAAGAGGGAAGATTGAAGAGACAGAATTGCCATGCACGAAGCACAGCTTTTTAGGGTTTTACAACTCCACATACAAATTCTGACACCAAGTTGGATGGTATAACCCCACTAAGAATAAATGGAACAAACCTCGAAATTCAAATTAATAGCCTAGTTATATTCTTTTATTTCCCCAATAGGTACAACTTCTTGAGAGTGACCTTCTACCACAGTGATGAAAAGTAATGTTACTCTTGCATCATAACGTGGGTTCAAACTCTGTTGATTTCCTAACCTAATAAATTTATCGTTTGACAAAAAAAAATAAGTATAACTAACTAATTCATGTAAGGAAAATTTTGAAAGATGTCCAATTTTATAGCCCATCTTTTAAAATAGGTTTAAATTTTAATGACTTTTAACTTTTGAAGAGGTGTATGTTGGTGGAATTTTACTGAGTTACAAAGAAATGTTGGAAACTTGAATTGGGACTTTTGATTGGGCAACATTTAGTGCGTAACGCAATCCTACTAATTTACATATTATAATATAAACAGAAAACTGAATACATACGTCTTAAGTCTACATATAATATTGTACGTGTTATACGTTGTGAAAGTTACACACAACTTTCGCCAAATAAAAAAGAAGAAAGTTACACACAACTTCACGTGACAGTGACAGTGACAGTGAGACGGACACACCGGAATTTACTGAATTGGGTTATTGGGATATTGAGTCATCGAGGTACACAGTAACACATTGATATCATTCTTTTATTATAGCTGGCAAGAGCTGGCTCTTTTTGGCCCAGCCCCTTCATCTATCCCTTTCCACCCCTCTCTCTCTGAGTCTCAAAACTTGTCTGGATTGTGGGGGGTTAAAGAAATCAGAAACCTCTTCTGTAATTTGTATTAGGGTTTTTGTGGAAACACAAGTAGAAGAAGGAAGAGGCAGAGTTGGGTGGAGAATGAGTGCCTCCAGGTTCATAAAGTGTGTCACAGTTGGGGATGGAGCTGTGGGAAAAACCTGTATGCTCATCTCCTACACCAGCAACACTTTCCCCACGGTAAACTTCTCTTCTTTTCTTCCTTTTCCGGTTGATTGCTGAGAAAGTGAAGGAAAAAAACGTGAAAGCTTTGAGTCTTTGAGGTTTGTCTTTAGTTGGGTTTGCTTAGCTGAGCCTAGTGGGGTTTTCTGGTCACTCAATGTGGGTTTGCTACAAGTTTCTTGAGCAAGTTTCTTTCTTTTTGTTTGGTTTCCCAGAAAATGTGGGAGAAAGAAAGAAAAGCTTTGTTTTGTGTATTGTGTTCCATCATTTGTGTTTTCACACAAAATCAGGAAATGAGAAGAAACTTGATTCCCATGATTTGATTGGGGTTAGTTGGTGTATTGTGAGTAATTCATGCTAAATTCAACTTCAATTTTAACACGAACAATTTCCGGCTTTTAATTTAGCAAACTATTATTTTCAACAGTTTTCAGTTTACCCTCTATTTGGTATGTAAAGTATTACAAAGAAATCTTGTACTTCACATCAAGTTTGAGCTCTTGTGCTTGAATTGAAATGATCAAAATGCTTATGTTGAAGTGCAGAATTTAGTAACAGTTCTTGGTTTTGTCCATCTGACTTTGGCCATTTCTTTGATTTGCCATTCCTTAACCTGGATTTAGTCTTATCTCACAATTAAGCCAAGTAACTGAGTTGAATATTGAGCTTCGATAAATTTCATGTCTACAGATTTCTCTGCTTACACAATTCCTTGATTGATCATAAATGGTGAATAGACACCATTCTGCGTTATACCTGTTTAATAGACTATACGATTGCTCGGCGTAAGGTGCTTTTTGTGATTCAATAAGTATGGCATGCATGTAACTTTGAGAGTTTTCTCATGTAGATTTGCATTGGTGTGATTGTTATAGATTTCAATACTTTTGTTTGCATATGTTTATTTATTTATTTCTGTATGAGATTGACTTTTCAAGAGATTGATTACGATTTGCTGTCTTCCATTGCAATGTTCTGGGGAACAGGATTATGTGCCAACTGTGTTTGATAATTTCAGTGCAAATGTTGTTGTGGATGGGAGCACCGTTAATTTGGGGTTGTGGGATACTGCTGGTAAGTCCAAAACAAAACAAACAAACATTCCTTCCTCGTAGGTCTGTCTTCTTCTAAAGCTTGGATCTGATGTTTTTAATTTGTGAAACAGGGCAGGAAGATTACAATAGATTAAGACCATTGAGCTACCGTGGGGCAGATGTCTTCCTACTTGCATTCTCTCTCATAAGCAAGGCCAGCTACGAAAATGTTGCGAAGAAGGTAAGACAAACTATCCACAGTTAATTCTTTCGTTTCCACTACCCTCTTCTTTCATCTACTATTGTTTGATCAATGATGTCTAAGTTTGCTTATGAAGCTTTCTTTCTTTCCTGTTTTAATGTTTAGTGGGTTCCTGAGTTGAGGCATTATGCACCTGGTGTTCCAATTATTCTTGTTGGAACTAAGCTCGGTTAGATCTCTAGAATATCTACCCCCTTGCTTTCCTTTGTTTCCTATTATGCAACTCCTGAGTTGTGATTACTATCAGTTTTGACTTCAATTGCTCTATTATTCTGTAGTTTTCTTTTCCCTATGATTTTTTTTCCTAGGGTTGTAGCTTTGCCTGCTTATGCTTACCTAAGAATTCTTGATCGGATCCGATAGGGTTCATTGCATACTTCAAGATCGAAAGGGATGGTCGACTGCATCTTTTGTGTTGATTGTTTCTGTTTTTTGTTACACTCTCTGGGTTGCTTTCTCATGCAATCTATACTTATTAGCCTTTTTTAGAATGTCAATGGGTTCTTATGATAAAAGCTTAGCAAAGGTTACAAGTTTAACTTTGAAGAACTCTTGTGACAGCTTTCTCTTTGTAATGGCACTAAATTGTTTATCAGCAGGTGCTCTTTGTAAACCCCCTTTCAAATCAGCATTTAAATATGTAACCATGTTGGATTTACATGTGCATTTTGAAATACAAAGATTTCTCTGATATCGTCAGGATTCCCTTATCCAATCATGTCTTGGTTATGTTGCCGTAGTGTCCACATGTACTCTAGTTCACATCATGTTATATTGCAGTAGCATACTGGATGTACTCTTTATCTTTTCTGTCACTCATCCTTTGCTTTTCATGACTGCTATATTTTATTGTTGTAGATCTTCGAGATGACAAGCAGTTCTTTGTAGATCACCCTGGTGCAGTGCCAATTACCACAGCGCAGGTATTTTCTGGTGCAACATGAATTTACAGTCGCATATTTCTTTGCTTAGCTATTTATCTTGGCATCAATCTATTTTTTTTTCACAAAATCTGGCAACTAATAGGATAAAGACCTGATTTTCTACATTTATTTTTGGTTTCTCATTTGGGTTCCTTTTGAAGGGAGAGGAACTAAAGAAGCTGATTGGAGCTCCGGTTTACATAGAATGCAGTTCAAAAACACAGCAGGTTTGTAACTTCAATTCAGATTAGTTTAGACCGACGGGGAAAGTATGCATTGGTCTAACATTGTTTGCGGCAAATACTCCTTTGTGAATGCAGAATGTGAAAGCAGTCTTTGATGCAGCCATTAAAGTGGTTCTCCAGCCACCAAAGCAGAAGAAAAAGAAGAGAAAGGCACAGAAGGCCTGCTCTATATTGTGATTTGTGATTGTCAGGAGAAAGTGCGACCAATTAGCCATTTATCCATTTATCTCTCTCAGCCCCTGTGCTATCTTTTTCCGCCTGGAGGAAGCCACAGGCTGGGAATTGTAGTTGCGACTGACAGGTGTATGAGCACTCTTTACGTATGCATCAAGTTCTTTGTTTGTGCTGTCCTTGCAGTGTTCTGATTTGTATATTAGTGCTTTGCATTACGATGTTAGTAACATGCAGAAACCTCTTCTCTTTGGGTTTGATTTCCCTAATGTATTGTCTCTATATAGTACTGAAATTCTACTTTTTAAGCGACGATAATATCCACATCGTTGAATCTGATTTAGTACGTTTCAAAATTCAAGATTATGTATATGTATTATATGAATCATGATAATTTTTCTTGCAGTCTTAAATGTTAGTGTGACAATGCGCTCCCTCTCTCTCTCTCTCTCTCTCTCTCTGTAATGTATATATGCGTCCGTATGAACATATACAAAAATCTCTGGAATGTATGTGTGTCTGTGTGAACAGATACAAAAATGTTCAAGTGTGGTCCGTGAGAGGCTGGGCAAATGACCATTTTGTCATTTGCTCGGCCTCCCACAATTTTCAACGCGAATGTCCGCACCTAAATTGATCTACAAACACGCGCGCACATACACACATGAGCAGTCTAAAGGAAAACAGTCCAAGAATGGTCAGACATAATTGATGACCAAGAAAGAAAATGGCAAAAATAGAATGCAGAAAGAATCAAGAACAAAAGGAAATGTCACGCTTTTTATGTTCAAAATGTGTTTGTATTTCGTTCTAGAAGATTTTCCAAATCATTTTTACAGCACATCAACTTCGGAATTGTCCCAGAAACTCAAGACGTGAACTATTTGAGGCTAAGCACGAATATATCTTTTAATTCTTTTGGGTGGTAGGAAGCATCCACAGGGCCACTCCCACTGCCAACCAATTGGAGTCCCTCAATCATCACTTTCAGCTTGTTATGCCCTTTTTATTGCATCTGCAGATATTTTTTAAGCATGGCAGTAGTCACACAGCTGCGTGATGTTATTAGGACGATGTAGCAATCACACTGAAAAGTTCTTCCAACTTATGCACAAGTAATCGAATTTGCAGCAAATTACATGTGGCATAAAATTAGAATTCTGTAAACAGAACAATGACTAGAGATTTGTGACAGCAAATAATATCTTTGAATTTTTTGTGCTACATTTCACATTGATGCGACTCTCTTGATTCTTGTGCTTTTCAACTTTTGTTTCTAGAACTGATTCTGTTTCCCACTTTCATCAGCCCGCAGTATGAATTCATGAACCTCTCCACCAGGTCCACCACCAGCAGCAGGTCCACCACCAACACCCCTTTCATTAAATACACCACCACCTTCTCCTCACATATACCAACAAGCTTCAGTTTTGGAAGTGGTTGAATTGAATGGCCTCAAAGAGAATATTGAAGGAGCTCAAGGACTTGCAAAGAGATCCACCAACTTCATGTAGTGCAGGTAAAAGAAGAGAAGAAATTATTCTTAATTTTTCTATTCGAGCGGTATTCTAGTCAATCTAATCTGAACTAAGGGTAAGGAGTTCGAACTTTGGTGAATAAGAAGGAGGTATGAAGAAGAGAAGAGATTAGAAGTGTTTGTAATTTTTATGGTGTTCTTTTCTTCTTTGTTCAGGTCCTGTGGCTGAGGACATGTTTCATTGGCAAGCAACAATAATTGGTCCAAATGATAGCCCTTATTCTGGGGGTGTCTTCCTTGTGACTATCCATTTTCCACCTGATTATCCTTTCAAACCTCCAAAGGCATGCAACAAGAAAATTCCACAAAACTCTGTTCTTGCACAAGTTTGTCACCTTTCGGTGAAATGTTTTTTTGCCAGACTTTCTAGTAACGTACGGTGTTTATGTTTCAAAATGTATGTTAGGCTCAGACGTTTATACTGTCATTGTCAGATTGTCTAGCAACATAAGACGTTTATGTTTCAAACTGTATGTTAAACTAAGACGTTTCTATTGTCATTGTCAGATTGTCTAGCAACATAAGACGTCTATGTTTCAAACTGTATGTTAAGCTAAGCCGTTTATATTGTCAAGCTGTGGATATGAAAGATTGATCATATTGTTGTTACTGCTTAAACGACTTACTTGGATTTACAATATGACAATATAAGACCGGCAACAGAAAATACCCAAGATCTTAGTCTTTCTACCAGCTAATTCAGTGAGAATCTGCAGGTTGCCTTCAGAACTAAAGTGTTCCATCCAAATATAAACAGCAACGGCAGTATCTGCATGGACATTCTCAAGGAGCAATGGAGTCCAGCACTCACCATTTCCAAGGTAAAACACACAATTTGAGTTTTCTGTTGATTCACATTTGAGCTAACTTAGAATCTTAATTTTTTGAGACAAGTTGAAAACTTTCGTGTCAAGTGTGATCCATAAGTTAGTAAACAAAAATAGTGACGATAGTTGGTGGCGCTCGTCTTAAATTATTGTTTTGATTGAAATCTAATTACTAATAATTACTTGATTAATGCAGGTTTTACTGTCCATATGTTCATTGCTGACCGATCCAAACCCTGATGACCCTCTTGTGCCTGAGATTGCTCATATGTGCAAGAGTGACAAAGTCAAATATGAGTCAACGGCTCGGAGTTGGACCCAGAAGTATGCCACTTGTTAATTAAAACCGATTTACCTCCTCTTTTTACAGTCAATAATTACTGTTTCTGTTATGATTGTTGAGGTCCCAACTTGTAATCTGAACTCCTTTGCTTGAAAAGAATATATATAGCTGCCAACTTTTTTTGCTCTTCGTCACAATCAATAAATCCAATTAATGAAATAATCAAGGTACTTTCTATTAGTTACTCTTGCTCGAAAGTTGTATATTTAAATGTTTGTGTGGAGTTGTAAGTTACAGCAATAATAATGTGTTGAAAATTGAAATCAGTGCACAAGAAAGTAATATCGATTGTTAAAAAAAAACAAAAAAACAAAAATTACCAGAAAATGAGGATATGAAGATTGTGGGATCATGATTTTCTAGGGCCGGAGTAAGGCGATGGGAAAACTTATGCTTTAGAAGTCCGATCATGGACTCAACAACTCTGATTGGATTGAGCTACTCAAATGGATGTGACGATGCCATCACATCCAACTGTGTTTCGGAAAGGTAGGCGAAGTTCACTGACTTTGCTGAGATTGACCATTCTTGTTCCGCAAGACGTGAAAATCTAATCCAATTAGGATCAAATGATCGTAATGGTTTTCTTTTGATGAAAAGCATACAAAAACTTCATGCACTGACTATTTCACCAAATATACATCTTACAATCTATCACTCGGATATCGATTACCTTTGCTTATTTCGGTATTAAAAAAATTCTTAACTCCCCATGAGGTAACTATATGATTTCTAAGGTAAAAGAGCCCCTAACCAATTCGAAACAAAAAAAAAAATATATAGAAACATAGTTCCAATAAAGGGAACCCATGGACATATTCAAAGAAATTCTAACTGTCAGTAGGAATGGATGATACCTTATAGTTTCACAGTTATACGTCATTTTCTCATTATTTTGGGTCTCTCATTTTCTATTTTTATTGGCATTACTATAGTGGATTTCAAAGAAATGAGCTTCATTTTTTAAGCTTCTCATTACGTGCAAGAGTCCCACTGCTGTTAGCATAAGATTAGATGACTTATTAGATCACTAGTTTGTTTAACTGAGGTTCCCCGCCTAAGTCCAAGGCTATAACTCAACAACAAGCTGCCTGTACTTGCTTCAAGTCCAACTGAACTAAGAGCGCTTTATTATCACAACAAATATTTTGTAACCCCAATTTATCTTGTAACTAATCCCTACCCCTCCCTTTTTTTTCCTTTGTTTTTTCTTTTTTTCTTTTTATACTTATTCTTTCTACAAAAGCTTTAGAATATTATTTTCTGGCATTAGAGCAAAACCCATTCTTACCACAAGCTTTTAATAATATGGTTGTGATCTATCATTACGTGTGACTATCTCCACTAGAGAAAGAAACCTATTACCCGGATCTTACCATTTGCCTTCTTGTTGAGGTTAGGAAAAAAAAGGTTTGAACTAAAAATATTTTCTGGAGACATCCATTTTCCTGGAGAGATGGATAAGATATTCCGACACAGCGACATCTTGATACCACCAGGAACAGTAAAAAAAAATTTCTAAGGAATCAAAAGATTGAAAAATTGGATTTATGTCAAATGGATCACACCCGCCAAGAAAAGTATTTTGTTTTGGTTCGACCTGTAATCATATATGAAATGGCAGATGGTATAAATTTAGCAACACTTTTCCTCCAGGATCCATTGCGAGAAAGGGATAATATAGAACTTAGAGTTGTAAATTATATACTTTATGGAAATGGTAAACCAATTCGGGGAATTTCTG
>JAOTRO020000005.1:352594-363418 GCA_028566515.2 Pyracantha coccinea | reverse complement strand
ATTTTGGACTAAAATTAGAAAACTTATTTAAATTTAGAAATTAGGACACTATTAAAATAACAAAAATAAAATTAAGAAATGAAGTGGTGGTTGAGAGGAGAGAGGTGGACAGGTGGTGGCTTGGTCAGATGGGGTCAGAACGAAAAAGGAAATTGGGGAGAGAGGAAAAAGGGATAGGGCATTGGGATTATATAAAATATTAAAATGAGAATTGGGCTCACACGTTCATTTTACTTGTATTGGGCTCAAACGGAGTATTTCGGCCGATTCAGTTTAACAAGAAAACAACCTTCTTCCTTTTCCATCTGCAGTCTGCACATAGAGTCGCCGTTGCATATCTTTCCTCAGCACAACTTCAGGCGTCAGGTGGTCCTGGGACCACCCTAGCCCCTGAATGGATCCGCCTCTGGGAGGAACATATAGATTTGTATTAACAGGATGATTCCCACTGAATACTTGGCGTGCAAGCAACATACGCATAATTACAATAAGAGTGCGGTTTATTCTGTTGAACCCACAATTTGATTAAACCACCCCACCTTCAAAATTTGTCTTGAAATATCCAATCCTACCCTTTTTTTTATGTTGAATTCACCCCCTCTAAAAAACAAAATCAAAAAGGCAATTCACTAAATGATTCATTTTGACATTTGGTTGCCGAAATAATCGAAATCAAATATTGACAACATTCAGTTAATATATCAATGACACAAGGATAATATAACTACGACATGGTAAAACGGATTTTTTAAGCAACGAAGTGTCAAAAGTGAATCATTTTAGCCGAAGATCAACAAAAAACCCTACAGCCACCCATTCCCATTACTATTAAACATAAACAACGAAGTGGATTCATAATCGGTGTTTGATAGTGGGGCAGTTACATCAAATTGTGGGATGTCAATAAAACCACCATTACAGTAATTACCATAGTAAATCAAGCAGAAGAAGTTTCGTGTTCTATTACTGTTTGGATAGCAGGATTGAACCCTGACATCATTCTTGAATTATCGATATATATCATGCTCAAGGCAAAGCTTTCTTTTTAAATGTCGGACAACTCTCAACAGTAATTAGTAGAAGAAAAAAAATGTAAAAATTAAATGGAATGCAAATACAGAAGAAGCAAAAGACATGTCAAGGAACAAAGACATTTGCCATTGAATTAACGCATGAACAAATTGGTCTTAGTCGCAGAAATTATTTTGAATCAGTTACATGTCCCCCCAAACAATCTGTGTGTTACAGCAACATGAGCATTTGGCCTTTATGAGACTGCACAAACATTCTTTGAACTTTACACACGAAAACCGATTCCTTCTCTTCCTCTGGCATCGGCTGTTGAAGTCGCAGAGCCTTAAAGGTATTAAAAACTTTCAAGGTTATGTTTTATATGCAATGGACTTCAAAGAATCAGAGAAGGAATGCAAATAGAACTTGAAATATGGATTTTGGGGTTCCCCACTTGTCCCGAGGATGGGAAGAATCTGTACGTGCAGCTATTCGTTTGGTGTGATCCCCTTGTCTTCCCTGAAATATTGATTCACAAAAGAAGAATAAAACCTCTAATTCAAATGCAAATTAAGACATATTGTATGCTTAATATATGTAGTTAGATTATATTTTTAGGAACAACGATCGAAACAACTGAAGTTTATCATAACTGATCTTTCACATAGTAAGCTATGGTGACATGAAAATCGACAAGCATTGTTAAAAGAAGAAACATGTTGAATTTCACCTCTACAGCATCCTTGAGAGGCCCCCAGCATTCAATTCTGTTGTACTTCTTCAAACTAGAATGAAAGTAAACCCGAACCAAAGCATTCGGTAGTTCGGGATGCTCTCTGAAAAGTAGCGAGTCTCCATGTAACACAGCTTTGAGTACCTGGTTTGTATGGAAACCAAAAGATAGGAAGTGTTTAAACGCCGCTTCATTCATTTAACAATCAGAATATCCTTTAGCGTTTCAAACTAAAAAGTACGCGTAAAGAGAGGCAAAGTATGCATTTTGAAAATAATAATGATGATGAGAAGTTGCAGTGCAGATCAGAATGAAGGTAAGAAGACGCATAAAACTTGCTAAACTAAGATGATCAGTATGAAGTAAAACATTGTTCACCGTGTCTCAGGTATGCCAATGGCCGTCTATAGTGTGGCATTGTCCCTTTAAGTTAAATTTGGTATGAGAAGTGAAGCATTATATCTGATATTAGGACTAAATTTAGGGAAGATTTCATAACACGTCAGAGTAGTGTTTTAGGAGAGATGCTCACCAAGGGCATTTCTTTGGAAAATATGTGATATCTGAACTCGGCAGCCAGGTTAAGCATATTGGGACCGCTCACAAAACAATGGATATGCAGGCACATTTCACCATTCACCTTTTTCCATTCTGCAACGACGTCATCCTTGCTGTACCATCCTTTTAGCTGCAATAAGGATCCAATCAAAAAATTTCTCTCATAACAAATTTTAGGAGCCTTGAGAAGAAATAAAGTATAAAGCATACCTGATCGAGGTTGATGACATTGGAGATCTTTAAGGTCAGGTTAGCTGTGAAGTCACAGTGAGATAGGATATATGTTCTCGGGGTGATTCCAACATAATTATTCATCTCTTCTCCCATAAATTCAACTTTTAGTTTGGAGGCTTCGAATCTCGCTGGACCCAAAAGACTAGCGGCCTACAAGCAAGAGCATAATGTCTTCATTCGGCACTCCATGAACCCAATTTTAACAATCACATTGCAGAAAACAATTTAAGCTGCTTAAACCAGCAAGAGAACATCAATGATGCACTAAAAAAGTAATGAAACTAAAGGGTATAAAGGTTTCGTTTCCATCATTTACACAAATCTGGAGCAGTAGCTGAGCAGTGTAATCATAACTACACAGACAACTCTCTGCAACAGAGAGGCATATTTTACAAATTGCAACCCAACGGAAAGGGGCATTCGAACTTGGGTGCACAGTGGGAAACACACTGCTGTAACCAATTTGGCTATGCCGAGTCTTCAACCACCTCATATCTTTTTGTAATGAAAACCAAGGAACAAATATGGACTTCTCATGGGTATGAATATATTGACAAATTAAAACATTATCCATTGGACATAATTAAGCATAAAAAATAACATAATGTTGGTAGCTAAAAGCAACTTCTAGGACATAGCTAACTCGATTAACTTGTCTAAAAGTTCTAATGTTGAACAATCCCATTAGCAAGCAATACTGGGCGGAAAGTTTGAACACATGACCTCGCCTGCAAGGTAAAAGCTCTTGACAATATGAGCTACAAGTCTCTAACTACAAATAGTCAAATACAAATTAAATGTTGCAATGCATGTATGAATAACCAGTAGAAATTGCATTAAAAAAAATATTGAGGAAAAAGAGGAGAAAATGCATATATGTACCTCAGAAACAAAGGCATTGTAGGAGTCTGTGTTGTTGCTGATGGCAGAAAGCAAAACAGACTTATTGGGTTTTTTTGGGGAGACAAAAGTTGTGGTTTTGTTCATGGTCCTCAGTGGCGATGGTGGAAATACATAATAAGCACAATGAGTGGCCATGGAAGATGCATAACCCTGTTTTGGTCATCTTCTTTCGCCTGCAACCATTGTTTCTTCCCTTCTCCTCCTCTGAATTTGGCTGCTGAGAGAGAGAGAGAGAGAGAGAGAGAGAGAGAGAGAGATGAGAAATTAGAGAGAGAAAAGGAAAGAGGAAGGAAGAAAAATGTGTGGAGGATTGTAGTTCATAGCCGTGGTCGTGTGGTGGACTGCGAGGCACCTCCTGTGCACCAAAACTCCAAAATCTACGTTTTATGCCCCTTCTTCACCACACATTTTTTCTTTCTTTCTGAGAAATGGTTTAATTTAAATTTTAAAGTGAGAGATTCAGTGTATGGTGATTGGTCATGAAATCCAACTTTCTGACACGTCATCACAGCTTGATTTTTTCCTTTTTGATAAACCAGTGTGGATAATATGATTACGTGGACTCGGATGGGTGCCACATGATGCATCCACACCTACTTTTTTACACTAGTCAAGCATTACATGGCCCATTAAGCTGACGAACCGAATGTGGAATGGGTGGCAGTCGCCTCACACAGCCCAAAACAAATATGAATCGTGAGTACTAATTGACACTGACCTATGGAGGCATTTGGACTATAATACAATGTCATGCAGGGAGAAAAGACTTTTACATAGCGGTGGTGTACTTATTAACACTTACTTATGGAGATGTTATTTGTTTAGGATGTCACGGTGGCATACCGAAAGGTAAATAAGTCCTTTAATGAATCAAATGTGTATTTTATAAAAGAATTGGTGCAATTTTATCACAAGTTTTAGGGCTTGCATAACAGATGATGTTAGACGAACTTGTTTGTAAAATAAAAACAAGTAAAATTTTGCATTGTTATGATTTAATAATGCGTCCAATAGTTTAGTACGAGAATAATTTTTTGAAAACGAGCACATTGGAAGTGTGTTTGGTAAAATATCTAAAATGAATAAATAAATATGAAGTCATGTTTGGTAGTGAAGTCTTGTAATATAAATTATAAAGTGGTAGCGGTGGTAGCGGTGTTGCAATGATGTTGGTGATAGTGAAAATCGTGGCGCTAGTAGTGGATCTAGTAGTGGGTATGGGTGGTGGCAGGGGCAAATGTGGTGATTTTAGTTATGGTAGAGGTTGAGTGATGGTATAGACGGAGCTAGTGGCAGAAGCTGGTTGTGGTAAGAATGGTGATGAGGGTTGGTGGTGGTAGTGGTTGCTTGAAGACAGTGAAAATGGTGGTGGCTGTGGTCGTGTGAGTGATTGCGGTGGAGGCAGCGTGGGTGACAACAATGATTTTGGGTGTGTCAGTGGTTGCATTGGTGATGGTGGTGGTAGAGATGAGTAGGGTGGTGGTGGGGCCGACAATGATAGATGAGTGTCAGTTGTGATAACTATGGTAAGATGGTAGTGACATATATAACTTTTTTCTTTCTTAGAAGTCTTTCTTTTATATTTCTTCGTATAAAATTTAGACTAAATATTATTATTTTTCCTACAAGAAAACCGTTCCACTAAAAACAGGTGGCTTTTTGCCAAATTTCACACATAATATCCTTACACACAAAGTAGAAAGAACGATCAAGTAGAAAAACCAAATATACTACCACAAAGTAGAAATAAGCATAATATCGCGTAGGTCCAAGTACAACACAACTTGAATTCCAAGGGATCAACACTGCATCCAGTCATAGTTTCACGCATAAAGATCCTCCTCCAACCACATGGCTCAGGCAGGTACTTGCGTTCCAGTACTTCATTGGACATGCGAACCAACATCTTTAGTGGCATCTTCCCAAGAAAGACTTCTCTGCGGAGATCTTTGATCGAAGGACTTCTCAAACAGCGCAGACTCCACTTTAGCAGCAACTTCAACAGGGTCAAATTTCTTGACAGAATCCCTACAACATTCATCAGCTTCCTCAGACACCCAAGAGAAAGCTTCCAAGAGCAGTTCCATTTCAAGAACCCCTTCTTTTTCTACATCAAAGGGATGCGTTTGCACTCCACGAGAATTGTCAATCTCCAGCTATGGCAGTGGCCTCCGGCGTTTAAGGGGGTATTCACGAGAATTGTCAATCTCGTGCTATGGCATTGGCTTCAGGCGATCGCTGTGGAATTCGCATGCTGACTTCCACATATCCAGCGGTGGCAGCGTCGAGAGAGGTCTACGAAGGGAAAGATCAAAGGGAGTCATGCACGCAGGCACGTCCTCGCCCGGACGGATGTAGCCGCCTGGAGCCTGGAGGTACATAGAGAGGAAACTTCTTGCCCAGAACGTAGTAGGAAGTGCCTAAATGTGAGCGATCGAAGCCTGAATCTGAGCCTGATGCCATGGACCTCTGTCTCGATCGATTTCGATTGGGAATTTTAGGGTTAGGGTTCGAATAGCTAAATATTGTTATTATACTTTTTATTTTATAAGTTTGTTTTCAAGGAGAAAATTTTAATTGTGATGGGAACACAAGTGATACACCATGTGTTTTAATATGAATGGTGTGAAATTTTATTTTTTAAGTTATTAATTTTTTAGCACACATATCTTACTTTTTAATGACACGTGATATACTATAATGTACCGTTAACATTGAAAAATCTTTTGTTTTCAAGGAGTATTCTACCATATGTCAAAACTGAAACTCAATCTCAGCTGCTGGTGGGCACAAGGCTGTGTCGGTCAGGCTTGTCACTGTTTTAAAACGGTTGAGATTGCACCATGGCGAATTTCTATACGGTTGGAATAAGGTGGGGCCAAGGCCAAAGGTGACTACCGTTATGACCCTCAGGAAAAGGATAGGGATGAACGGGTGAGATTACGGTATTCTTAGGAAAAGGATCCTTGACCCTCAACCCCTTTTGTAGAAAAGGGATGCTTACGCATTCGTTTGTCGGTGCTACTATAACTAGGTGATGTGTGCATTTTTTTAAAGAAATTTTAATGAAAAGCTCCTGATACTGTTTATTTTAACGAAAAACCATATTTTTACACTAAAAAATCAATCTTGCTACTATTCACTTAACCCTTTATTTGGTCATTTTCATTAAAACTCAAAGTTTTCAAGTCATTTTCATTATTTTTTTATTTTTTTATTTTTACACTATAAGAAGCGCTTTTAGTTATTTTAAATACTTTTAAATAGAATTCGGATTCTCGTGCGGATCCTCTTTGTAAGGATTCTGGAAATTTGTGAATCACATTCGTTCATCGTTTATTGTGTGGTCAGAAATCATTTTAAATATTTTTATTTAAAATGAAATACAAACAGTACCTAACAAAAACTGACCACACGATACACGATGAATGGACACGATTTACGGATTTCCATGATCCTCACCAAAAGGATTGGGAGAGGTTCCTGTTGATTTTGAATAGACTTTTTATTTTTTACTCTATTATAAGAGTTTTTAGTTAATGTAAATAATATAGTTAAAAAAAAAACATAAACCCATGTTATTCTCACTCCCGCCTTTTTGTTATTTTATTTTATTTATTTATTTTAACTCGCTCTTCGGATTAGTAAGTATTACTAACTGCAGGTTTTGTGCCTGACATACAATCCCAAATAAGCCCTTAATGTGCTAAATTATTTTCGATATTCAAGGATAGTATGTAATTGTAAATTTCCTCAATTATTTTTTTTTCCTATTTTTCTTCTTTCTCTTTACATCACGTGTGACACAATCTTTAAATATTGTGAAGATTCATGTGTTGATTGAATAATTAATATAAGAGAAAATTATAGCAATAGTCCCTCAACTTTAACCTAATTTGAGCAATAGTTACTCAACTAAAAATCATTGACTATTAGTCCTTTAATTCATCAAAACATGTAACTATGGTTTTTTTTTTTTCAATTTCGTCAGAATTTTGTCAAAATAAGCCATGTTGGAAAGATTATTGCTATAATTAGGTTAAAGTTAAGGGATATTGGATTAAAGTTGAGGTACCATTGCTACAATTTTTCACATTTGATTTTCCATATTTACCTCTTGATTTAGCCTCACGTGTGTTTCACGTGACTCATTTTGACGGAAGTTCTAATGGAATTGGCAAAAATGACTATAGCTGCATGTTTTTTATGAGTTAAGGGACCAATGATAATGGATTTTTAGTTAAGGGAACATTACTGTAATTAGATTAAAGTTGAGGAACTATTGATACAATTTACTATTAATATAAAGATAAGTATGAACTAAAAATATGGTAATGTCGACAATGCTCACTTTCCAAATTGGTTGGAATAAATGAAAACCATATAAGACTTATCAAAACCCAACGCCGCACACAGATAATGCCCATTGTATTTTCAAAATCATCGTTCAGTCCCTCACTCTTTACCAATAAAAAGAATCTTAGACTTCTAACGTTTGTGCACAATTATAAACTTGGTCTGAATTTCTTTAGATTTTGATTAATGTAGAGAAATGATGCAAGGTATTGAGGCTTCTGAAAACCAAGATGAAGCGGAATGTGAATCTATCTTTAAGGGGTTTGACGTGTGCATGATTCTCCAACATCGCATCCATGGTTTACCAAAGGTAAATTGCCACATCCCGACCCGGGCTCCACCACATTTCGGGCTCCACTACATCGTAACACGATATTGTCCTTTTTGGGCTCCGACCACGCCCTCACAATTTTGTTTCTAGGAACTCACGCAAGATGAACATGTTGGAAAGATCAGGTTAGCACCTAACTTGGATCCAAGACAAGCATGCGGTGCGGGAGGTGAACATACACGTGAAGGCTGGCCTTGGCCCTGGGCGGAAGCACTAACACCAGGGTGTAGTAATGATGAGCCATAGGTGACTCTGACTTGCGTGCTAGTATATTTGTTAAGCACATGCCTGACACGCCCCGACCCTGATATTCCTTGAATATCAGGATAGACACGTGCTAGCCGACACTCGAGGGTGACGTAGCCATTTATTGATTAAAAGAGTAATGATTAGAAGAAAAATATGCATAGATAAACAAAGAAGTCTCAAGAAAATGAATAGTATTCGGGAAAGTAAATAAAAGGTACAGAGCATGCTCTAACTAAAGATTTCAATAAAAGAGTTATTACAAGAATTCACACAAGCCAAAGGTGCACAACTACTGGTAGGGGAATGCCTCGTAAGATATACCGAAGTCCTCGTTCCTATAACCTGAATGGGGGCGCAAAACAAGGGTGAGTGGACCAAGTTTATATATATACATAATATGAAAACAGTTATGAACATACTAACCCCCACAGTTTAATATAATGAAAACTACTATAATACTAGGTGATATACTTTTCAGAAAACTCTAGCATGCCATAAAACAATTCATCAGATCAATTCATATATCTATATGTAAATCAATCTCAGAAATATCATATCAGGAAATCATCTCAGAAATCATATCAGGAAGCATAACACAAGTTGTGCTGCTAGTGAGTGCACCGAATAATAATATTATCTTCCGGCCCAATGCCTGCACCTGAATCTCTATGGCCATCACCATGAGATAACTCCATCCCGGCCCAATGCCAGTCTCCGTGCTCCCTCAGCCTTCCGCTAGGGATTATTTCTCCAGGCCTCTGCCAACTACAAGTCCTCGCACTTGGCGACATGGTGTTCACTAGGTACGCACAAAACAATTTTCTAAAATACAACTTCGTAGCATAAGTTCATCCATCCCCCATACTACAAAGAGGTGTTCTAAAAGCACTTGAAAACACATTCTTAGCATCCTATCGTCATCCATGAGATAGTCTACCATAATGAGGGTTATATAGAAAATACGATATAATGAAAATAGTTTAAAATATTTATATAATCAATCAAAATCAAATCATCATGCTTCCTGAAAAAGTATTCATCAAATCAATAAATCTTCAAGGCATGCTAGGAACATATGCAATTCTTTAATTTAAAACATGCTATATTTGAAGGTAGTCCACTCACAATACTTAGCCACCAAAAGCTGCACCACCAGCGAAGACGGAAACGTCACAATAATTGTCCCTAAGCACATAAATGGTACAATTAGTAAAATTATACTTAAATGATAGAATTTCGGAAAACGGACTTCACAGATGCGCTCAGAATGTCGAAATTAGCTTAGGTGAAGTCCCGAAGAAAATTGAAAAAAGTCAACGGTCAACCCGGGTCAAGTCAAATAGGTCAACGGGTCAAGGTCAAACGGGTCAAGTCAACGGTTCAAGTCAACAGGTCCAGGTCGGACCCAGATAGGGTTTGGGCATAAGGGTTTTGGACTTGGGTTAAAGGGTTTTGGGTTTGGAAGCATACGGGCCGAGGGCCCTGGTTTGAGAGGCCCGAAGCCTTAAGCCTAAGGATTTTGGGTTTAGGGCCCGGCTTAAGGCCAAGGACCTGCTAAGGAGACCGGCCCCAAGGCCTAAAGCCTTCGCGGGCTTGGGTTTTAAAAAGAAAAGAAAAGAAAAGAAAATTAGAAACCCTGCAGGCTAGGGTCTCGGGCTGGAACGAAATGGGCTTACGCCCGAAGTCTTACAAACGGCCTGAAGGGCCTGGGTTTGCCGAAGAAGAAAGCCGGAGCTGCTACAGCTCCGGTCACCTGAAAACAAGGGTTCTAGACCCCGATCTAAGTACGAATGTGAAGTACAAGTTGAGGGGAGTTGTTTTATACCTTTGGTTCACCGTAGAACGATCGGAGGTGGCCAGAAAATCCATTGACACCCACGGTTTCACCTGCAAAATGGGTGCGCCTAAGTACGATTCCAAGGTAAAACCTAGGTAAGAGATAACAGATTCAACTCAAAAATCACAACCAAGAATCACAACAACGGAGAGAGGGAGAGATCCGAGGCTTACCTATCAAAAAAAAGAGAAGAGTTCGTCGGAGCTTTTGCTTCCGTGCCGTCGAACCCACAAAGCGAGAAGAGGAAAGAGGAAGGAGATCCTGGGCTCGCCGTGAGCCCTCCTTGAGAGTGGCATGGTCTGCCTGTGTACGGTGAAGGAGAGAGTGAGGCGAGGGAGTTAGAGAGAGTTACGGGAGAGCTAAGAGAGGGAAAGAGAGAGAGATGACTGAGAGTGAGAAAAAGAGAGAGAAGGTCTGAGGGTTTTCGGGAAAAGGAAAGGGAGAGAGTTAGGGTGCTGCCACTTGGCAGTTTAGGAGAGAGAAAATTTAGATGAATGGCTAGGATTTCGTTAGGATAAAGGGGTAAAAGTGAAAAGTAAGCAAAATTTTAGGAAGAAGAAAAATTTACCTCAAACTTCCGGCTTGGGGTGTTTCACCACTAATCGAGAATAG
>JAOTRO020000005.1:338311-348857 GCA_028566515.2 Pyracantha coccinea | reverse complement strand
TTGGAATTAAGGAAAGTATGTGACAAAGAACTGCATCTGGCAATCGACTAATCCTATCTTCACCTCCAGCTCGAGGCTTTGAATTCTCTTTTAGTCTTCGAGTCTCAGAATTCGAACCCATTTTTACATCTGTTTAGCATTTTGATAAAATAAAAAAAAAATTGTAAATATTGAAACTAAAAGCTCTTAATTTACGCTTCCTCCATATTACTTTTACAAACTTTAAACTGTTCATATATAATATTGGCATATGAAATTCTACTCGTCTAGAGAAATTAAAACAAAAAACCCAATAAATGGAACATTTTTTGCGGAAACCAATTCAATTCAATCTAGAAATTAGCAGCTGAAAAGAAAGATAAAGTAATCTTAACAATTCACAAATAAACAATGCAAAAGGGCAAGGCTTGAATGTTCTACTAATCAATTAGGCAGTTTTCTTGGTAACCAAACAGAAGGTAAGGAAGCAGATGAAGCAAAGTACCTGAAACGCTGTGATTGGTTACTGGGAAACGGCGGGAAGAACTGAAGAACTACGTTTTGACCGTGTCTGTTCAGCTGCGACTGTCGAGTGTTGAGTGTGAAGCTTCTATCCAGGCTTCCTACACTCCCGTTTTTGATCCTTTAGTTGGGCTTTGCCACATTTTTGTTGTTGGATTGGGCTTTTCCACATAGGGAGTATAAAATAATAAAAAATTAAAAATTAAAATTAAAAACACAGGAAAATTGCGCATGTTGAAAACATTGGTAGATGAATGAATGCCCACACTGTTGAAAATATTGGCAGTGTTGAAAACATTGGTAGAATAATGAATGCCCACACAGATTTTCAATACCCACACAGTAATGTAGACTTTGGAAATGAAGGAGATCGTATTTTCAAAGATATGTGCGGTAAATTTCAAAATGTAATAATACGTTTGTTTGAAGTTGCTTTATAAATAGAGCGCTCTGACTGCTATCAAGATACACATAAAAGAATAAGAAAGATCAATAACATCATATATCCCTCCCTCTTTGAATTGTCATTCCCTTTATTTTACACATGTTTCGCTCATTTTACTAGTAAAAGGTTATCTCATGAACTTTTAACATATTTATAGCATTTATTCAATTATTTTAAAAGTTTTGGTATGAGGAGAATCCGGTAGATCACCGTCTTTTTGCATAAATCTCGTCTGGTGATTAGTACGCTGCACATTGGACGTTACTGACGCTCTCATGTTTTTTCAACTTAACATTAGCTGGAAGCCTGGAATTTCCAGATCCCACGAAAAAGAGTATATAGAAATTGAAGTAGATCTCCCTCGTCCTTCCTCTCCCTCCTTTCCTCACTCGATTATTTTATCCTTTAATTTAATTGTTAACGGTGATGGTGAAAGACAATTGAAATGAAAGAGCCCTCGAAATGAAATAGTAGTAGAGAGGGGAGACAGCTTCTATTATAAATCTGAGAGAGACCCCCCACTGAGTGACCGACCAGCTCTCTCTCCCTCTCTCTCTCTACAAATTAGTAATGGAGTGAGAAGCAGCAAGACCCTGCACTTCTTCAATCACCCACTGGGGCAAGTAAGGAAATTCTCACTTTAAATCTTCTCATGTATTATGTCGGTTGTCATTATTTGATCAGATCTTCGTTTTGATTGTTTTGATGGTCCCAGTACTCTTGTTTTTTCTGACGAATTAATGCAAGGACATTCATGTTTGTAGCTTTTGAATATTCCCAGTATGTAGTTTGTATCACTTCGCTTGTATTTTCCTCAACTTTCTCACCAACCAAACAGTGCGTTCTTCTTATTGTTAACCCACCATTCTCGTTTCTGTTTGTTGGGTTTTTTGTGTGCTGAGAAATGGGTTATAATCACCTTTTTTTAAGAGTTGATTTTTTTTATTTTTTTTGGGAATATTCTTGTTGATGTCCAACAGAAAAAGTTATCCTTTACTTCTCAGATTTCTGGGTTTTTTTTCCTTGTTAATTGATGGATCTGGTTTCTTTGGATGATTCAGTTTGCTATATCAGTAATTTACCTATCAAAGTCCTAGAGCAAATTATATCACCTTGAAGAAACAGTCTTTGAGAAGTGAGAACTGCAACAACATTCGATTGGTAGCTGAGTCTGTCTTGTTATTGCCCTTTTCAGGTGATTTAATAAATTGGGATATCGATCTTCACATCGTAAAGATGGCTGTCGGGAAGTATTCCCGAGTTGATGGAAGGAAGTCCTGGAATTGCTGTTCAACGACTAGTCTGGTTGTTTTTGTTGCGTTTTGTTTAATCGGGGTCTGGATGTTGATGTCAACAGTTGTTCCGATTCAGAATCAAGGGTCATCGTCTGATGAGACTGTGGATGAGGTAAAACGGCAAACGATAACTGATAAAAATTCGAAGCAATTCGAAGACAGTTTGGGGGAACTATCAGAAACCGTAACAAAAGAGGATGAAAATGGTTTGCAGAGTGAAAGTCATTCGGATATTAAGAATGACCAAAATGTTGAGGATGGGTCTGTGAATACAACAGAAGAAAAACAGGAAGAATTGGTTTCAAAGGAGGGATCTGGGGAGAAGACTGAGCCAGAAAGTGACAATGGTGGTGAGGGAAATCAGCAAGAGAAGCTTGTGGAAGAGAGATCTGGTGAGAAACCTGAGACCAAAGAGGAAACAAAGACGGAGGAAATAAATGATCAAGAAGCTAGCTCAGGAGATGGGGAGTCCAATTCCGAAGCTGGAAAAACAGAGGTGGAGGAGAGTTCAGGTACAAAGACATCTGGAGAGGAAACTTCTGATGAAGTAAAGCAGGAAGAGGAAGTTACTGGTCAGAATGAGAAGGAAAAGGTTGAGAAAGATCAGGAAGAAAGTGATACCAGTAGTAAAACAGAAAGCCAGGAAACTACAGCTGAAACTGAGCAAGGGTCGACTGAAGTCATAGAGTCGCAGAATGAAAAGGAAACACAACAATCTTTGTCAGATGAACATAAGAGTGGGCATGACCAACGGAAGTGGAAAGTCTGTGATGTCACGGCTGGGCCAGACTACATCCCTTGTCTTGACAATTGGGGATCTATCAGGAAGCTTCCAAGCACAGGCCACTATGAACACCGAGAGAGGCACTGCCCTGATGAAGCCTCTACCTGTCTTGTTCCCCTACCAGAAGGATATAAACGGCCCATTCAGTGGCCCACAAGCAGGGAAAAGGTAATCATCTGTCTAGTAGAACATTAACAGTTACCTCTTCAAATCCTTGAAATTGAAACATGTTCTTGGTGCATGATGCAGATATGGTACCACAATGTCCCTCACACAAAGCTTGCAGCAGTTAAAGGGCACCAAAATTGGGTTAAAGTTACCGGTGAATACCTCACATTTCCTGGTGGCGGAACTCAGTTTAAGAATGGTGCTCTTCATTACATTGATTTTATTCAAAAAGTGAGTCCTCTTGATATATCATCTGATTTTGCCTCGTCCTGTGCTCACATTAGGTTGCATACGTTGTTTACTCTACATATCTTCTATAGTGTAGTATGCATTCAGCCAACAGCTATTAAAAGAAGACACATGATTTTTATTCCATTACCTGATAGCGGGTTTGAATTGTATGGGATGCAGTTCCATCTGATTTCATATTTGTCCATCTCATTGTCTTCATTTTTTCATGGATTGTGTGAAGTCTGTTCTTTGGGAACCCAAACTGATTATTTTTTACACTTATATTGATTTAAAATAACCAAATTGTGCTTCATTTGATCTTATATATTTATCTTTCCTTTTGCTGTTCCTTTCCTTAGTCTAGTTTCAGCATTATTATCTTACTGCTCCAAAGTTTCAATATTACAAAAAATAGCATTATTTGTTGGTGAAAGTTTTTTTCTTTTTTAAATATTTCAATGCTTAAAGCCTATATTTTGTTTGGCTATGTAGTCTCTTCCTGATATTGCATGGGGTAAAAGAAGCCGTGTGATATTGGATGTTGGGTGTGGTGTAGCTAGCTTTGGAGGATTTCTATTTGAAAGAGATGTTCTTGCTATGTCATTTGCTCCCAAGGATGAGCACGAAGCCCAAGTACAATTTGCACTAGAACGGGGAATCCCCGCCATATCAGCTGTTATGGGTACCAAAAGACTACCCTACCCAAGTTCTGTGTTTGATCTTATCCACTGTGCACGGTGTAGAGTACCTTGGCATATTGAAGGTAATGTTTTCATTATATATATAATATTGTTTTATATGTGTGTGTATATGTATTCTTTTAGTTCTTATATATTTGTAGAAATGTAATTTGAGTTGCACTGCAGATGGAAAACTGCTCCTGGAGCTTAATCGTGTCTTGCGACCTGGTGGTTACTTTGTATGGTCTGCTACTCCGGTTTACCAAAAGCTTCCTGACGATGTTGCCATTTGGAAAGGTAGGTACTTCCTACTTCATGTTTTGCCTCCGAAGCTAGTTGTATTTTGGTTGCTTCTATCTAACAAACTCTTTCCCCCTCTCTCATGGTAATTATTGGCAGCTATGTCGAAATTAACAAAGTCAATGTGCTGGGATCTAGTGGTGATTAAAAACGACACACTCAATGGAGTAGCTGCTGCCATATATAGAAAACCCTCTACCAATGAGTGCTACAATGAACGACCACACAATGACCCTCCTCTCTGCAGTGAATCTGATGAACCAAATGCTGGCTGGTAATTTACCCTTTTTCCTAAATATTTAAGGATTGGCATTTCTTTATATTTGTTATTGGTGGCCTCTAGTACTAAAATTGGAAATGACGTCAAAGAAAGACTGAAAATAATTGGAAAAACTTTTAAGTTGACTAATGGAAGGATTTTGTAGTACAGAAAATTCTTCATGTGTTGTGAACTTGAGATGCAGGTGACAAGTTCCATTTGAACAAAAAATAATTGTAAATTGATGTCAATAGATTTTTCAAGTTCGTCTTTACTCTCAGTTGGTCTGCTAAGCACCATCAAATGTATGGTTCAGAAAATACTTTACATTGTTGAAGTACCTCCATGCAGTTAAGAAATCTCCTCTATGGTAGTCTCTGTGGGTTAAGTCTCCAACACTGTTTTAAGTATTCTTTTTATTTCTGCATCATCAGGAATGTAACATTGGAGGCATGCATGCACAAAGTCCCGGAGGGTGTATTAGACCGTGGATCTCAGTGGCCTCTGCAATGGCCATCAAGGTTGCAGAAACCACCATACTGGTTAAAGTCTCAGCTTGATGTTAATGGGAAATCCGCCCCAGAAGATTTCGTTTCTGACTACAAGCATTGGAAAAAAGTTGTTTCTGAGACCTATTTGATTGGGATGGGAATCAACTGGTCCACTGTAAGGAATGTCATGGACATGAGAGCTGTGTATGGGGGGTAAGCAATTATAAATCTTTTAGTTTCCTTTTTCCTTTTGAAAGCATCACTGCCTTGTCTCTTAACCCGCCTTCTATTTCTCCCCTCCTTTTTTCTGTCGATTATACACTGTATTTCTAACATCTTAGTGGCTGAAGGTGAAAAATTCTGATGGGCATCCTCTTAGATTTAGATGCAAACACATGGTTTGAGAATTTCAGATCAGTGGGAGTTGCATGTCATATTATTATTACTCTTTCGGCTACTTTTTGTGATTCTTATTCCCTTGTGCGAAATGCTTTTCTTTTCCAGTGCAGTGAAGAATGTTGAAATCTTTCACATAGCCTGACTTTTCTTTCGCAATGCTTGTAGGTTTGCTGCAGCACTAAGAGACTTGAAAGTATGGGTTATGAATGTAGTCCCAGTTGACTCTCGTGACACACTTCCAATAATCTATGAGCGCGGTTTAATTGGGATATATCATGATTGGTGTGAATCGTTCAGTACCTACCCCAGATCTTATGATCTTTTACACGCAGATCATCTATTCTCCGTCCTTAAGAAAAGGTATGTAATACAACATTTCGTTTTTGTGACTTGTAAAAAAGACATCTACTGCAGTTTTATACGCAATAAATTCCTCCAACATTTCCTCTGATTCAATGTGGTTATTGTGTTCTGGCTACAGATGCAGCTTAGAGGCAGCGATTGCAGAAGTTGATAGGATACTGAGGCCAGAAGGGAAACTAATTGTATGGGACAACGCTGAAACCTTAAATGAGATTGAGAGTCTGGCTAAATCTCTGCAATGGAACATCCGATTTACTTACTCGAAAGACAATGAGGGTTTGCTGTGCATTGAGAAGACGTTTTGGCGTCCTGCAGAGAAGGAGAAAATTTTGTCAGCCATTGCTTAAATGCTTCAATCTGCGTCTTTGACGGCCTAAGGCTTAGTCAATACTGGTATTGTAGCCCGTTAAGTATTGTTTTGTTTGCTTAGCCATTAACGTATAAGGATCAAGCATCTTTAAACTAAAGCAATTCGTTAATGTGTAAATTTCACGTAATTTGTCATTCTTTCAGAATCCCCCAAAAGCTCTCTCTATATATTCTTGCTAAGTGAACTTATCCCTGTCGAAAAGAGGGATTATTTGGCTTTTGTATCTTTATATTTCGAGGATAAATGGAAGTCAGGTACTCGAACGCATTATTGTACTACTACTACTACTGAAATTGCTGTCTTTTTGGTATTTATTATGGATACGGTATATGTTCAAAATAATGAATATCATCTATTTTTAACGTCATTTTAGTTAAAAGAAAATGTTGTAATTCGGTATAGAAAATTAATTGGATTGGATTGGAATGAATCACTCTCTAAATTCAAGGCATGTTGAAAGTAGAGGAGAAACTTCTCCATTCTCTTACTATTTTGGTAAGGACTGGAATGAATTACTTTTGCTTTTAAGTAATTCATCTTCTAAACACAATATGGAAGGGTTGCTGAAATTGTAAAACCAACTTGCTCAAACAACAACTAGGAAATGCATTATCGCTCATTCCCTACTATTGAGTATTTGAAAGGCTTGTCATGTACTCTATGCTTAGCATATTATGCAAGATTCTAAAAAACAGTAGGCACTACTCAGGTGGCGGGCTAGTGCCTAGCGCCTAGGTGGCTAGGCGGAGCCTAGGTGGATTTAAGTAAATTGATTGTATATTGTATAAATAAGTGTTTACTTAAACTCAAAAAAATTCATAATTTCGTTGGGATTCATAAATTACAAAATTGAACAACATATAGATCATAAATTATATTAAAACATAATGAAAACATGGGAAACAACTTATAATGTGTGTTCATCTAAGTATTCAACAAGTCTCTTACAATTTATTAAAAAATAAAAATACAAAATGAAAAGTTATGTATTTTTGGTCTAAGTGAAAGTCGCAACCTAGGCTGGTGGTTTAGACCCCCTTTCCTAATTTCCAAATGCCTTGGGATTAATGAGGCGGTGACCAACCTCTTAGTGCCTTAGAGGGGCCTAGACGGCGCTAGGCGAAGATTTTTATAACAGTGATATTATGTAATCTCGAGTCCCTAGACTTGGAGAGCAACTTGATTACATGCAATCTCGTGTCAACAAAACAATGTCAATTGAAGAGAAACTTATTCATGTATTGTACCATTGACACAGTGAAAGTGTACCCATACGGGCCATACCATGCAAATCCATCACCAAGACTTGGGCTGCAAGCCAATATGGCTGCCAACTTTGTATATGTTTCAGTTTCAATGAATTAGAAATCATCATTTCTTGCATTTCAGTTTGATTCTTACAAAAGTAGACATGGGGTAGCCAAAATGACGAGACTAGTGTGTTTCTCTTCTGCACTCAAGTTCAAGTCACACTTTAGGTAATTAAGATTAGAATAGAACATGACTATTAAAAATATTGACCGATTAGACATGGTTCAGTATTTTGAGTGGGAACTGACTGTAAAAAAGTAAAAACATGAGAGAGAGTGAGAGAGAGAGTTTAACATGGTTCAATAATTACGTTGTACCATGGACTCTTGTCTAACGCTGACCCTACCACTTTGAGATGGAGTGCAGTCTCCATGTCCTTCGAACTCCTCTTGTCCCAAATGAGCCTGCATAAATTTAAAGATAATCTTTCACCCGACATTCTTCCACCTTTTACGATCTTATAATTCTCACACACACATGCGCTGAAAATTTCTTTTATATCGGCAATATCTTCTCCTCTCTGTGCAGGACCTAGCTATATCGAATGCTCAGAAAGTTTGTTAGTATATCACAAGGACAATGTTATTCTATCCTAATCAAAGACTGCAGAATGACAGACTAGCACTGTGGATAATTGTTGACGGCTGCCATTTACAAGTGTTTGTTTTGAAATATCTATTCATTGCAAATATTGAATTGTTATGTTAGGAGAAACTTTTAAGGGAAGGGATCCCTATATTTTTATAAAATGGAGATTAGTTGTGGGGTCCACATCACATCAAACTTTAACGATCCAAACCGTTTATTTTTCAAGTTGCATCTCATTGATATCCTTGCAAAATATTAGTCAAATCGGAAATGTTTAAGATATCTAATTAAGTTCAAAGAAATTAACGAATACTTTGTTATATAAGAAACAATGAAATTTTATCCTGATCATTAAATAGACAAATAGTTTCGGATTGAATTAAATTTTTGCAAGGATGATCTATGAATCAAGACTTAAAAAATAGATGGTTCGGATCGTTGAAATTTGATGTGAAGTGGGCTCCGCACCTAATCCTCATTTAAAAAAAAATGGGAATCCCTTTACATAAAAGGTCTGGTTATGTTATATTCTCAATTACGTCATTGTAACACGAACCGATGAGCTAATCTAGTATAATTCATAATTTAATAAAAGTATCATGTAATAATGTCGAGTTGGAAGTTTGTAATGCTTTGTAACAAAATCAGGATTTTTTTTTTCTTGATAATAATATGATATCGAACTTGTCATTTATATAATCAAATTAAAAAATTTCACTTACAAATATCGAAGAACACCACTAAATTTTATTCCTAGTGAGCCAGAACTTATAGCTTTTGACTTAAGTTTGATTAACTTTGAAGTTTTCTGTTGCTTGTCGAAATGAATTCACTTTTCGACTAAGGGATGCACCTCTAACTAGGAAATTGTGATGCTCTAATCACAACCCTTTTTATAAAAATAAACTAAAATCTCACTGACACCACCGATAGCCATTACCTTTTTGTTGTAAAACTATTTCTTTTGTTGGCAAAATAGCATACAAAAAGTGTCAAGATGCTTCCTTTGAACTCCTTTAGAAATCTTCTCGTCAACTTTTAAGTAGCTAGGCTTGTTTGTTTTGCTGTGAGTAATCTCAAACAATGGAAAAGGAAACTCTCCCCTGATGTTTGCATGATTGAAATTCAATCATAACAATAATAGTAATAGTGCTATAATTGCAGGTTGGGTTTTCTCAACCATATGTTTTTATATTTTTTTATTTTTCATGAATGATGCATACCTCATTGAATTTAATTGGTTTGATGATACTTTAACTGTCAATACATATTTCACAACACCACCAAAATTAATGGAAATCTACAAAGTTTGGTGAAATTGTTTTATAGTTAGGTCACAACTTGTACAAGTGGCATTACTAATTATACCACTATGAACAACCCTGAAAACAAGAATTTGTTACAAGACATGGAAAAATTAAATTTTATACCCAACAAAGGAGGGTCCAATGATATTATAAAAAAAAGCCCTAAACCCTACTTTTTTCACTCGAACAGATTCTGCACAAAGAGAGCAACAACATGAGCTGCTTCACGCAGATTTTAGAATAATCAAATACCCCATTGTCTGCCATTGCCACACTTTCCTCAAGCAACACGAGTTGGCGGTCTCCATACATTACTCAACATGTCTACTGCCACCAGTACTTCTAAAGCTGCAGCTGCCATCTTTGCAAGTTAAAGCAGCAGGCCTGTCAGTTTTCATGTTACTGTTCCAACTTCTCAACAAAATGTCAACTTCTTGGAGGTACAAGTGCTTGCTCTTCACTCTTGTTGTTTCCTTAATTGTTCTCTCGGAAGCATCAAGGTTGCCTAATTGGGATCAGATGCTGCCGAAGAATCTACCAACTCCTTCGTCGTCTCCCTCCAAAGGCACGAACTCGGCAAAGAACTCTTCTTTCAATGCTTTGGAAGCTCATAGAAACGTCCCTTCATCTGAAGGAAGGGTTTAGCCACTGGCCACTACAGTAATATATGAACTACTTTAGTTTTGATTCTATCTCTAATCTTCGACAAATATGCAATCCACGGCAAAGAAATCTTCTTCCAATGCTTTGGAAGCTCATAGAAACGTCCCTTCATCTGATGGAAAGGTCTAGCCACTGGCCACTACAGTATTATTTGAACTACTTTAGTTTTGATTCTATCTCTAATCTTCGACAAATATGCAATCCACGGCAATGCACTAATCGGAGGGAAGCATGCAGAGCTTTGAAATTAGTTATATGCTGGTTTGATGAGCTGCTTAATTATGAACAAAATTATATATCCTTGTAGATTTGTTTTTGACGTAATTGGTCTGCGCTGACACAGTCCCTTGTAAAGTAAAGATCACAGAGTAGATTTATCATTGGATAGGAT
>JAOTRO020000005.1:316585-328627 GCA_028566515.2 Pyracantha coccinea | reverse complement strand
TATCTTGTTGTGCTTAAACGCAAGGCAAATTGACTTGAACATTGTGCTGTGTTGCTATTTATTTTGAGACTGTAGTTTCTTCTTTGTGTGTTATGTGTCTGATTTACTAATTAGTACATGTGACAAGTTTCCATATTATAGACGATTTTTTGCTTCCTAATGTCATGTCATTCTTCAATTGTGTGCGGAAAAGCAGAAAAAAAAATCAAAAGAAAAAGGGTTCCAACTTTACCGTTGGTAGAACCGCAATACCTTGGAGGTTTAATTACTAAGCAGACTTTAGTTGCTACGTATTCGAACCATTCTGAGATATTCTTCTTGAGCATATTCAAAGCACTTGTGGAATGTCGTCTCTCGTTGACGTCCGAACAAGGATATTTGAAGATAATGTAAAGGCTAAATTCCAAAAGGATGCATAAAGGGAGACCATACCAAGCATATTGTATTGATATTGTTTACTCTCAATAGCAACAAGAGCATCATAATATTGAAATCAAGCGAATTCATTCCCATGACAACCTCGCAGATCCCTTCACCAACGAATCACCAAAGTCCAGTTTTCTGAAGCTTGTTCGAGGAATTGAAATGTGTAAATTGTTCGGATTATGCCGCTAGCAATCTAATTAAGGAGTTTTGTCGAACTCAGGGGGAGTATCTGGTAGATACCTAGTTGACCTTAATGTACTTCTTTCCCCTTAGTTTAGGAGTATTTGTGCCATTTTGTTTTGTTAACTTGACAAGGTTTTAACGATGCACCTGTCATAGTTTGGTCATACCCTGGTGTAAGCGTTAATTGCCACTTGTTTTCTTCAAGAATTTACTTTGCACTTCTCTCCTTTTTCACTAAGACTTGGATTTTGTCCCGCTTTGGCTTTTACTATTGTCGGGATTTTGTGAGTTTATGTTTCCTTAAGGCAACCTTAATTTAGATTCGCGTGTATAACTACCTATGTATTTGGAAAATTTTAACAGTGATTTGAGAACACATGATGCAACTACTTCTTTAGCTTTACACACTTAAAAGAGAATGTTGTAGTTAATATTATTTTGGAGTGTGATTGTATAAATCTAGAAGTAGGACTCTAAGCGGATTTGGGAATCAAATCCTTTTATGACTTGTATTACTTGGCTAGAACGAGTAAAGTCCGTGTAATTAATATAATACAATACACAAGACCGCAAGGAAAAAACAAGTATTTGCAAACCATTGTGGTCTAGATTCCCATATCTATAGTTATTAGGGAGAATGGAAGAAGGTTATTGTTGTATTCGACCTTATATTATAAGGCTTGCTGTCACGACGTCTGCTCTTGGCGCTGCCATTGCCATGGGGGTCTAGCGATTAGGCTCTTTTTTTCTTCACACAGCTTTTCCAATTCCAAAGTTGGACCCGAACCCAACCAAGTAAAAATGAACCCGATTGAAGTTGAATGAAACCCAATTCGAACCCAAATTATGAAAATTTGGTTGAGCTTCCAACCTGCCCGAGAATAAAACAAGAGAGATTCAAACTTGAATTGGGTTGGATTTAGACAAAAAGGAAGCCTATCTTGGCCCAACTAGAATTTCAACAAAAAGGAAGACAAGAGATTTTGAAGAAGCCCACCCAAATTACCCAAATCATTACACGATTACGTAAAATGACGATAATTTCCCCTAACCATTTAGGTCGAGAGACCAGTCCCCGCGCGTTGGATCTAGAAAAACACTGCAAGTCTGAAGGCAGAGAGAGACAGAGAGGAAGACTGAACAAGAAGAAGAAGAGAGAGAAAAATGGGGAAAGCATCATCGTCGTCAACGGCCCAGGACGCGCTTGCCCTTTTCGATTCTCTCCGCTCTGCTTACTCCGCCACTCCCACCACTCTCAAGGTCTCCTTCTCTCTCTCCCTCTATCGCTAAGAATTCACAAACTGAAAGTAGAGAAAAGCTTAACCCAATTTTTCCTTTTTTGTTTTGTGTGTTCAATTTCCAGATCATTGATCTCTATATTGGGTTCGCCGTATCCACAGCCCTCATCCAGGTAATTCCATCATCTCAATTTTAGTTTTGGGTGCCTAGAATATTCGGAAAGCTATCATTTTGCAGAGATCGGGATGCCCCCATTTCGATGCGATCTTCAGGAAATTGAGCTTTGTTTGTATTGATCTGAAACTAGTTAAGTTCCAACTTTCGGTTGGCAAGCATTTCTCTTTCCAAACAAAATGCCCGTTCTCAGTTTGGTCGTTGTGTGTTTCTATTTGAACTGAGAAGAGAAAAGATTAGTGATACAAGCTATATTTATCAAATGACAAAAAATGACTTACACCAGGGACCAAAATATGGTTTAGTCATTTCGCGTCAAGCTGTTCGTATCTATGTAAAACAAATATGTTCACATGGCATGACATGGGGTTACTACCCAACATCGACTCTTTGACGGGATACATGTAAAAGATTTTAGAATATGCGCGTGGCATATACATGATTTTAAACGAGCGTGCGCGCTTGCTGCGCGAAATATTACTTTGTGTAATCATTTGTGTTATGGTAGTCGTAATTTTGCAAACACGAGTCTACTCCTTTAATTAAGGCACGCTTACAATTTCTTTGTTTTTTTTTTTTTAATAAGAAATTTTCACCATTGAAAATTACTGTCTGCACTCTGCAAGCATGATTCGAGTACAAGTAACATGTTATTTTCTTGGTGTTAAGTAAGATGTTAGCTTAGACGAACATATGTTTGAGGTTCCAGTGGTTGTCTCTACATGGCTGACACCAACATGACCACCTTGTGGTGTCCATTTCATCTGTCAAGATATATAAGAGTTCTTGTTTGGATACATGCCGTGGATCCATGCCACCACCCTCTTTCTAGAATTACAGGTCCAGGCTGTTTAGCAACCACATGTTGTCAGTGTTAGATTCACCATGTCCATCTTTGCGTCTATCACTTTAACATATTCTCTACCCAATACCTATTTTCTGATGATATCATGATGCTTGAAACACTACCAAAAAAGAGCCTGAATGGTTGAAGTGAACACCTGCGTTGCAGTGCTATGACAGTCCTTCAATCTTCATTTGGTTATCTATTTTGTTTTGAACAGGTAGTCTACATGGCTCTTGTTGGATCATTCCCATTCAACTCTTTTCTTTCTGGAGTACTTTCTTGCATAGGGACAGCAGTCCTTGCTGGTAAGGGGATTGTGTAGTTTATTTCTTTTTCAGGTGTAAATACATATTAGACGTGAGGAGATTGACTCTCAACCTGATTTTTTTTTATTTGCAGTTTGTCTCCGTATTCAAGTGAACAAAGAAAACAAAGAATTTAAGGTACAGTGTCTTTCCTGTCCTTCGGTCCGATTCGCAAATTGTTAGTTGCGGCATTTTTGCACTCTAGACCAGTTTTTCATTCTCTACCGTCACTTCTTCATCATAGATTGAGGATAATAAGTCGGTAGCATTGTTTTGCCACACCTTTCTCATCATATCCCATCATCCTGATCAATGTGTGTAAATCTGCAGGATTTAGCACCTGAACGGGCTTTTGCTGATTTTGTTCTCTGCAACGTGGTGCTGCATTTGGTGATCATGAATTTCCTTGGATAAATTAGCATATTTTAGTCGTCTTTGATACTGTTTCCTTCAAAATCGTGATAAGATTATGATCATAAACGAGTTTTATGAATTTGATGTGAAAACTCTTCTCGGACAGATTTTCTTTTATATGATATTATAAGTTTTGGTGTGTTTTAGAATTGCAGAAAACAAAATAAGGTAGTAAACAGAATCAGATTCATCATTGCAGGCAATTTCCCTTGTCCGTCGGCATGGTGGAAATTTTTATAAGACATCAGATTCATCATGAACTATCAAAATATGTAAAACAGGGATGTTGTACCTTCGGGAGATCCACACCTCCTCGTATGGACTCTATAAGTTGCATCGACACGAAATCCAGTCTCAGAGTTTCTAGTTTAGGAAGACATTCAAGACCCTTTGGCAACGCCTTCAGTTCCGTGCAGCTATCAAGGTGCATGTAATGCAGGCTGGCCATAACCCCTTTTCAACAGTTAATAGATTCAGTGAAAAACTGCAGATGAGTAAGCTGTATAGAGCATATGCGAAAACCTACTCTTTCCCGACGTCTGCATTAGTAAGGGTAAGCCTTCTTAGGTTGGGCAGCCCTTCAATGAGGTAAATCTTCTTCAAGTCGAGACCAATGCAGATATATATTCGTGAGGTTTTGGAATGAAGAAAACCGAGGTGGTAACCTTTTCAGTTTTCCGACCAAAATAACCGTTCGAAGATGTGGAGGAGTTGAACATAGCAAATTAGTTCTAAGAAATTCCTCTTCGCCACTTGCCATTAAGAACAAGTAGTGAAGGAGCTTCATCTTTTGGATTGAGAGACATAGATCCATCTCATCTCCTCCTTTGATATTCGTAATGCCAATTCTAGTAAATTGGGTCAGGTTCCCTAAAAGTGTTGACAAAGTTGCCTTCTGATGCAATGCACGTCATTACTTGCAGTTTCTGCAACGTACGAATACTTGACAGTGCCCTAGCCACATGAACATATCTGAGGTCCTTGTACTCTCTATCCGGGAGCGATATCGTTATTTCTGTTCCAAAGTTCGATATGCCACACATCATCCAACACAAAATAGGTATCTTTTCGAATCCAAGTAATCGACCATATAACATCTCTAGCACTTCTCTATAGCTCGTGTAATCCAAATTTGTGGGAACCGCTTCCTTCTTGGCTTGGCAGAAATCCTTGATCAATCTTCTAAACAAGCCTTCAATCGCGTAAGTTTGGAAACAGTAATTCAAATTAATGAACGCCTAAACCACATATTCTCTGGTAGATGAATGGTTTTGTGAAGCCAACTTGCGGATCGTCTCCCGCTTTGATATGCGCTCGCGCGCACACGCACTCTGACACACACACTGTAGTATAGATACATCACTATTGGTTTGATCTTGAAAAATCAATCTTTTAATTAAGCATTTCCTTTAGAACCAACCTTTCAATGATAACAAGTTAACGCGTAGGGGAAATAAGTTATTCTAGTTACAATATAAAAAATTATCAGCAACAAGCTTTCTTTCCAATTTCAGTTATCCAACCTGCATATCTAGTTACGGTGCATCAAAGTATACCATAAGTAATAGTAAACAATTGTATATGGATACCAAAATGAGCTTGATCTGTAACTTATCTCCAATCCTTCATTCTACAGACACTGAATATAATATCAACTAGAAGCTGGATTAACTATTCAATCCAATTCCAGACACCAAACGAGACCTAAATTAAGAGATTCGACACAACTTTTAGACCATACCCTCTTGGCCTAAATTAAAGGACAAAGAATAGGAATACATACAAGATTTTAATTTTCAAATGTTACATGAAATCTCTTATATCTCTGGGATTTGCACTTGCCCTTGGATCTGAATCTTGTGAACTCCATTCCTTCTCCTACAGGTGAGGTCACATATTTAAATCCTTTCTTTTCCTTGAAAACTTGATCGAGAATCGGACCTCCATTAACAGTCACACCAATATTGTTTATCACCACTATGCTCCCATTCGGGTTGAGATTCATAACCTTCAAAAGTTTCAAGTAATCTTTAAACTTGCAGTCCACAGCCGCAAAATCAACATTCTTGAAATGCTTCACCATTCCACAAGGATCAGTATCATAAACATATTCAATGACGTCGTCGAGACCGTTTTCCACAAGTAGGGTTTTGCCAATCTTCTCCGCATGATCGTCGTCGTCGTTATTAATGCACACTATCAGTCGGCCTCCACTTTGCTTTGCAGCCACCGCAAGTGAAACCGTCAGCGGTGTTACACCTTCAGATGTGATTTGCAACATTAACCTTGCTCGCTTTCCAGCTGCTAAAGCTGATATAAATTCCATGCATTTTGGTTCTATAATACCACTACTACATGTGTTTCCATGCACAAAGTCTTGATCATTGTGAAACTTACACTGCATTAAGAGAAAATAACTGGATGGAATAAGCAATTGAATGTGAATTACTCAGTTAACAAAACAAAGAACTTAAAAAACTGAAAACGAGCAGTGTTGTCGATGTGGGTGACTATATATACATGACATGTTATGTTGTCAGGTGATTATTATACATATGTATTTTACATCACGATCTATATATATAAAATGTATCACATAATAACAATACACACATGACATCCTAACAAGAAAACACAAAAACAAAGTCAAGTATTAGAAAATTACCAGGTGAAGAGTGTCTAAGTAAGCTTTCAAGGCAGCTTGAGGAGACCATTCCATCGTAAGTTAACGATTGCTGGTGATAGAGTCTCAAAGGGTTCAATTTCAAATTGGTTCGAAGGAGAGATTCTGAGTGATCTGGAGCCAAAGAGTTTATGGAGGCATATTTATAGATAGGGCAACTGATTTAATTATTTGATTCCTTTTTCCCAAAGGGTGGTGAGTTATGACAATATTCAATCCCTCAGTGACAAGTGGCACCATAAAGCATCTGAAATGCATGCATTAGGTGAAGTCGTGGCGGACTCTGAGGAATTTGATCATGTGACTAACGGGTTGAAAAGCAAGCAGATGAAGTTGTTGCTTGTTTCTCAGACATTCAACGTGGGTGGTAGGAGACACTTGACACTTGTCGCAGCCAAACATGGCCTCTGCAGGACATGTGGTGACCAATCACACTCAACTCAACTATAACTTGCATGCATGGCAACCTGCATACGTTATCGATTAATCTATCCCGTTATGGTTCTTACCAAATTTTGTTCAATATTTGCCACTCAGTGTTCTCTTAATCGAAATTGTCAACTCTCTTTTATGACTAATCTATACCAACAATTGTACAGCGACTGTTTCTACATTATTGTTTCTAGACAATTATTTAGTAACGTAGGACTTAAAAATAGGCATACATATTATAGTATAAGTAGATTAACGTAGGACTTGCTCATTACATACGTGTTATAGTATGAGCAAATCGGTAATATCGTGTGATGATTACATCGACAAATTTCATTGTCCAGAACAATGGAGGAGACTCGTCGCACACGTCACTAGACCTGGCAAACAATAGTCGTGTTTGTCATGTTCATGTTGTTTTTGTTTTGTATCCGTTATCTTAACGGATCATGTTGAACCTCTTATCTTGACGAGTGACCCAAAACAACCTGATCCGTCAACAAATTGAACCCAAACCTATTATTTTCATATCGTTTCATGTTAGATTAACGGTTTCATGTAAACAATTGTAAAACCTACACGTCACTATACCGAGCATAAGACTCGTGGATGGTGGCCGACTACGTTCGATTAGAGAGAGAGCATAATATGAAACGAAAGATCAAAGTTGGAACGGAATGTGGAGTTTTATTCAATCAGACGGTAATCTATGTTCCATTGTAATTTTATTTACTGGTGTTGTAACAAAATGTATAACTGGTAGCTAAAACCATACCAATAGTACAAACTTCTTGTCAAGTGCTGTAATTTGGGTTTGGTAGTGCAGTTTCTTACTCGTCGAGACAACACAGTGCACAATGGATTGCACGGTAAACTTCACGAAATAGCATCGGAGAAGTTTTATAAATAAAAACTGCAATATGAACGAGCATGAGCACACTCTTTTGACTTTGGGCACCGCCAACTCTGACATCAAACCAACAAATGTCTATACCAACATAAATTTTGTGTTGAGTTGTGTTCACTGGGTTTCTTTTTGCACTTGAAAAACACATACTCCAGCTGGAAGGAAACATTTGAACCACATTTCTCAATTTTAAGATCGGTCTCATACGACGATGCAAGACAGAGAGAAGAAATCGATGGGGCTAAAGATACAGCTAGGAAACCAGGAATTAATGATACAATTCCTATTCAATTTGCCAAAAGTTGGATAATTACACGGGCAGTGAAGTAGCTATCATCTTTTTCTAATCTTTTTTCAAGTTTCAAATACATTGTGTAGGCTTCATGGGCAGACAGACCCGTCCCCTAATCGATATCTTTTACAGCATCCTGCATCAGAAACCAGAATTCAACATGGTTTTAAGATCGCCTTCTTAGCCGTCTGGTTTTCGAAAGGAACAATGAGATTTGGCAAACCCTATAAACGAAAATGCTTGTCAAAGCAGGAACTTACCTTTGCCAGTCGTGTTACATAAGCAGCAGCCAATGCTGTGGCTAGCAGTCCAACCCCTAGTGTCAAGAGCTGACCATTTCCTCCTGGCAAACCAACCTCAGATTCTTCTTGCTGAAACACCACCAGGATAAAAAGAACATTAGCAAATGATTGAAAATGAAACTCGGCTAACCACATGGAACCCAACTAAATTCCTTAACTAAACAACCAGTAGACGGAAACACATGTTTTCTAATTCATAATCAAAATGTCTGATAAACAAATCGAGCAGCGTTTGGTAAGGCCAAATTCTGATCCTTGGTAAGTAATAAATTTATCCAGCAGCATTATGCAACTACATAATCTGGAAGACGTAACAAAATGTTCTGCACTATATCCTTGGTAAGTAATAAATTCATATTGACCTCATTACAACCAGCTGCTTTTTACCTGTTCATGGAATATAATTCTCATAAACTTCTCATGTTTTCCAAATATTCCAGTCTGAAATAACACTATACTCTTCCCTAACAGCGTGCAGTTTGCACTATATCCAAAGCTAATTTAAGATATAATCAATCAAAATATTTCCTTGAAAATGACACCTGCTACCAAATGGACCCCTGAAAAGATGGATTGTTACTGTCTCTATTCTAAACCAATTTGACGGTTCCTGAAATTTCTGACTATTCACTTTATCAAATTCCCCCGCCACAAGGATTGCAAAAAAGTGTAACTAATCTGATAGGATACCCAAGCTAATAACTGCATGAAAACCATGTGCATTAATACATAGATGTAGAGCTCAGTGTTGCAGATGCCAGCATGACAAGCACCAATGCATCTGGATGCTATGGCACCTTTCAATTTCCCAGACTTGTAACCATATTAACCACACAATTGACAAGGTTGATACCTGACTTAGGTCTGGTAATTATCTATCTATCATAAAAAATAAGAACGACCTAGGGTGTGAAAGTTTTTCACTAGATCAATCTTTTATGACTCATATTATCAAAACAAAAAGACAAAGAAGAAGAGTTTGATAGAAATCTGATGATCCAATAAAAAAATTAACCAGCCACTTACTAATGCAAAAGCTGTATTTGTGTTACCTAGCTCATCTTCACTCATAGTTATTATTGATGATGGTTCAAGTCATTTTACACAAAGAATAAATCCACACTATATTCCTTAGTATTCTACTTTAGAGTAAATTGTAGCAATGGTCCCTTAACTTTAACTCAGAAGAAGACCCCTACTTCATAGAATTTACAGACACAAATATACCTCAGCAGAAACAAAAAAGTTAACATTATCCCACTGGGTTCCCTTTTTCACAACCAGATGATGTGCAATAAGTCAGTTTCTTGTTCTATAATCCCATTTTGTACTATCATCGTTCTATATTCTTATTATGGAAAATTAAGCTTCAGCGACTAACAATATCTTTTTTCTTAGGTTTTATCTTCATCTGATCAACGTCAATGTCAATATAAATTTGAATTTTTTTTGCTTTTGCAGTATGGTTGGTCTAAACTTATATTCATAACCGTTCACTTAACACCACTCATGTCCCCTTTAGACAGAGAAGAAACGTAGAATCTCCACAAGAGAAAAGGAAAACCAGAGACTCACAATTATAGCTCGCCCAAATGCACCAGCACTCACGTAAGCCCATGTTCCTGGAAGCATCCCCAACCAACTGCAAGTCAATTACAAATTGACTTAGAACCAAAGAGTAAAAAATGGTACAAACTCTTATGCATATTTACATCAGTTCATGAGACTAGAGATCTAATTCATAAGGTAAATTACCAGACGTGTCCTGAGTCCTGATCACCATAGTCTCTCCACTTTGTTTTAATGCTTTTGTCCAATGGACCAATGCAATAATGCTCATATCAATTAATTTTATTTGATATTTCAATCGTACATTTTCTATACGACACCCCAATTGTACACTTAATAACCTCTACAGAATTAAAATTGAGCAATATGTTTATGAGAATCACTGGACCGCCATTCAAAGCAGCAAGGAAACAATAAATTTCCTTTTTACTAAAACTTTCAGTTCTATTGCTTCAAAAACCGACGATATGATCTGTCAGGATTATTCAATCTAAACAGGACAAAAAGTGGATGGAAATCTTGTTTAAGTTGGTTATTAATTCATTTCGACAACCTAAGGGATAACAAGTTGGACCCAGAAAGATACCAAATCTTGTTTAAATTGCCAAAACCACTTGGATCTAATCCACCTTGGTCTGGCCTAAACTCAACCTGTAACCCATCATATAGGACAGTTTAAGCTTGGGTTAAATATTTGGTCCAATATCATCCTAAGAGCCTTAGAAATTGGGCTGGGATAAAAAAGGTCCCAATTCCAGCTCAACCTGTCTAATTAACAGCCCTAACTCTCAAGAGCAGCCAATAAGAACATTTGCATAACAAAAACCCAACTTGAGATGTAAGAACTTTAACTAAGTGAAAAGGAGCAGGGCAGCAAACCTTCCCAACACGTATGGTACAAACTTTACAGATGTCAATCCATACAAATAGTTCCCCAATGAAAAAGGAAGCAAAGGGCTCAAACGAAGGAGAGTGACAACTCTAAATCCATTTTCTCCAATAGCCTTATCAATGGCAAGAAACTTTTTGTTTCCCTCAACCATTTTCAGAATACGCTCACGAGCAAAATATCTAGCAATCAAAAAGGCAATGCTAGCAGCCACCTGAAAAAGGTAAATACTATCAGGAAAAGAAAATTTTAGACCAAATATTGATAGTTCTTTGTATAGTTAGAAAAAGGGGAAAAGAAACACTCACCGTGCCACTTATAGAGACGAGAATAGTACCAGTCACTGTGCCAAAGAGAAGACCAGCTGACATGGTCAATGGAACTGCTGGAACCGCAATGATCTAGGGAACATAATATTTATTATGTTACTATTTGAAATGAGGGTTTGGTTTTCTATATTTATAAATCTAAAACAGATACTACAGACGAAAAAAAAATCTACAAAGGTTGAATATGGTTATGAAAGAGAGATGAGGGAGTCAGGTTCAGAATATATAGTCCATGAAGAACCATATTGTTTATCCAATCATATACAATTTGTAAAATATGTTTAAAAACCTGAAGGTGGGCACACAATTACTTGTTCAAGACAAAAGTTGCCTAGTTTTCTTTCTCTTACATAGGTAAATGTACATAAATAGTGCAAGGGTGAACAAATAAGTGGGAAGAAAAACATATTAAAGGCTAAAAACCATATAGATAGCAATATATTTAAGGAATGGGTATCAAAGGCATACTTCCAGTCCGGCATAAACTGCTACAAACAAAGCATATCCAGCTGGACCATAACCTGTTCACCAAAAGTTTCATGAGATTTAGTCAAATATAAAATTATACCAACAACAACAAAAAAGCCTTTTCCCACTAAGTGGGGTTGACTGTATGAATCCTAGAACGCCACTGTGCTCACTCAGTTCTATGCCATGTCTTCCATTAGACCCAACTACTCTAAGCCTTTTCTTAAAGTCTCTTCCAAAGTCTTCCTAGGTCTTCCTCTACCCCTTCGGCCCTGAACCTCTGTCCCGTAATCACATATTCTAACCGGAGCGTCAGTAGGCCTTCATTTCACATGTCCAAACCACCGTACAAATATAAAATTATACCAAAAAGAAAGAAACAGAAAGCCCATTGAATGGCTACATATCACTTTTTTTATCAAAAGGTCACTCATGCAAGGTACAAGAACTAGCACTTCAAGAAATAAAAGCACAAAAAAAGAGCACATTTTTCCCCTACATGGTAAGGGTTGATTGTTGTTAAGCCCATAGGGGCAGTGGCGGAATCAGGATTTTGACCTCATGGGGTCAAGAAGTAAAAATG
>JAOTRO020000005.1:292828-305674 GCA_028566515.2 Pyracantha coccinea | reverse complement strand
GTAGCAAGGAACCACATACATTCACTTTTAAGTGTTACATGCAAATCAATGTTTCACATCATACCTTTCTTAAAGCAGTCCCGGAATTTGGCACACATCGGCAGGCATCGGCATCGGCATCGACATCGGCATTGGCATCGGCACTAGCACATCTTAGTTAGGATTGGAAAATATTAGTATTTAGGTTTATTTTAGTATTGAGTTTTTCTTGTTAGTTTAGGATTTGAGCCTAGCTCATCTGAGTTAGGGTTTCTTAGGTTTAGTTCTCTATAAATATTGCTTGTAATTTAGTTTGAGAATAAGTCATTCACAATGTAGTCTCTTAGGGTTTTGTAGTCGTTCTGGCATTCTTGTCTTTTAATAATATTCTTATTATTTTGTAGTCTTGTTCCTCTTATGCTCTGATATTCAACTAAAATAGATATCATTCATTCTTACGAGACACAAGAAATTAGGAAAGTTTTAAGTCCAACAAAATTAGTCTTTACTGATTTATTGTCCATCTGCAATCCAAGCACAAACAAAAACTGGATTGTGGATACACAGTACTAGTAAGCTTCACAAGTACAACTCCTGATGGAATTGCAATCTGATCATATTCCAAAATAGCAGCAGCAGCAGCAGGCCGGTGTACGTACGTTCTCGTTTCTTGTAATCTTCTGATCATATTCAAAAGATTAGCTGCGGTGTAATCTTCTTGCTAAAGCTTTTGGCTCCCTTGTTTTCCGGTCAAACCCTCTCACACAAATGAACCCTGCAAAACATAATTACTAATTTTATCAGCAACCGCATTATTTCGCCGTTTGTAGCAAGGAACCACATACATTCACTTTTAAGTGTTACATGCAAATCAATGTTTCACATCATACCTTTCTTAAAGCACTCCTGGATTTCTTTGGTCAATAAACCTGGTACGGAGAATGTAAGCTAACAAGCAAAATTTTCCAACCACTGTAATCAATTCCAAAACACATACATATACCTATAAATATTCCCGAGACACTGTTTCCACAATATAGCATTCGTCTCCTCAAATGTTGTATCGATGACACAGGAATATCGATCGGGTTTTCACTTGTTTTATAATCAGCTAGCACCTGTAGTTCATATTATTATTTCATCATACCAGTTTGGATAGTTCAAATAATATACTTCCTAAATAAATGTTAAGTTTAGATGAGAAAAGAAATAGGCTTTACCTCATTAGCTTGAAAGTACGTTCCGTTGAGAGGAAAAGTTCCTCGCATTGCCGTGCGACATGGTATCTGTATGAGGTTAGTTTTTGTTATCTTTTGTAGTTTTGGCATATGAAAAAAATGCAGGTTAAAATACATGCCGAGGGTTATTCTCCTCACCAAAATTGTTCCTAGAACAGTCTGGGCAGTGTCTTCACCATTGCCGCCCAAAAATTGTCCATTCTCATCAAAGCAAGTGGGTTGACCTTCAGTTGATCCAACAGGATTGGATAGTTTACCTGAATCAAAAGTTGCACAAACAACACCATCACACCAATGTCGGTTCAAGGACTGCATACTTTTGGAAGATTAAAATACAACCAGACACAACAATTGGCTAATCGCTCTTACCAGATGACCATACAACAAGAAGGTAAGGGCAGGGATCATCAGGTTCTCTTCTCTCTAGCTGCATTTGTTTTTCATGGAAAAAAATATATCAGCGTCTGGAAGTCAAATACCTCTACATATATGCCAGTATAAAGCTTTAGAGCAAGAATGCTTGAGATATCTAACCCCTTTCAAAATGTGATGAGCGTCTGGAAGTTCGTAGCTGCAGTTGAATGTACTTTTGTGAGTACGTATATGAACTTTTAAAGTTTAAATTACAGTTGTACGTACTACTTAACAATGTCTTTCAAAGATTAATATAAGCTCCGAAAAACCTCATTCATATCTCACCCTACAAAAATGAAACTATTTTAGGTTAATAAATGTTGCTTACACTTGATGCTTTGTCCTAAACTGGCTCATGCGCTTCAATCTGCGTGCGCGATTAGTTGGAACTGGAGCACTAGATTTTGACATGACACCTTCTTGAAGCGACTCACTTGTTCGGTCGAAACACTTCTGCTTACTTTGTGCATGATCAGCCTTTACAATTTTACACCCTTCAGGATTGACTTTGATTGTAGAATTCTTATCGTGAACCTTTAAGCACAAATCTTCAATGTCCCCTTCACTCCTTGCACTTCATGAAACATATTTGTTACTTGGAATATCATTGACATAGAAGCACCGTATGATTTTAATTTTTTTAGTCAAATATGGGAAGTCTAATATCCCATGTCATGAACATTGGATAATGAGTTTTGCGATACATTAGAATCAAAAGATACTGTGAAACTATACCTGAAGAGAAGATCAACTTATACGTTATAGCAAAAATATGTCACATTGCATAGATTCGTAGACTATCGACCAACGTAATACTGTTCGATTGCCAGGTTGATTTCTCTTTCTTTTCCTTTGCAAAATGAATCTAAATGATTCTAATTATGTCCAAAAAATAAGTAGAAGGTATACATAATTGAGCAAAGAACGAGAGATGAAACCTTGCAAAGTGTTGGCACTCTTCTCTCATCGGACATGCAATGCAATTTGGTTGATTTTTTCTACAGAAAACCTGTACAAATACCAACTGAGAATGTGATGACGAAGAAACAAGGAATACGTCGTGTAACAGAGGTTGAATGAACAAGATGTATACCTTGCCGCATGTAATCATTTGGCAATGTAATTCATACCTGTCAAAGATTACTCTGATCAATCAGTAATATTTGTCTTAATACATTCTGTAAACTGGTAAGCAACAATTTTATGGCACGGAGATTATATTGAATCGTCAAAAGAAATCATATAATGTTTGTTCATCTCTTAGAAACAAAAAGCCATACAGTGTTTGTAGGTCAAGGGCAGACAGCCTTGGCCACATATATTTATGTATTGAATTTACCGTTGGGTACCTACGCAGAAAGAATGTTAGATGTTCAAGTAAGATCTGAAAGTTCTAGTTTCACATTATTTGAAGGATTTCTCAATCGAAATTCTCTCTCTACATATATGTTATATTTCTGACCTTTTTAGATGATGATGTTGAAGCTTCCAATGCAATGGCTGAATAGGGATCCAACCAAGTCGCACAACTAACCGAGCAACATTAGTATCAACCTAATGCAACAGAAGATATAAAAAAAAATTATCAAGCAACAGAATGAAGCTATGTACTTACGATTCATGCTACTTCAATTTCTTACCGGGAAGGCACGCTGCTTCAGTGCTAAAAGCCGCACACACTCAACGCATTTCAAGCCAATTCCATCTATGCTCAACAGATACTTCCTGCATCATAGGGAAACCTTAAATGTCAACATTACTTTGAACATTTAATGATGTAAAATAATATTTGTCTCTTCAATGAGCTTACTTTACTCCTTCCGGGGGGACGTCTCTTAACCATTCGAGATCAATGCTGCCATGATCTCTCTTCAGTATATCAAGGAAACCCTGAAAAGTTGAGTGCAAACATATATTGACATTTTTCAAATGGAATTCATCAACCTAACCTGTTCTCAATCACCACAAGTTTTACCTTGATGCGTTCTGCAAGTTTATTGTTCATTCCTCTTCCGAAAATGCTTTTTGAAATATCAGATAGAGGTGCTTCTCTAACAGCTTCCCAGTCTAGAGAGTCCATTGTATCATTACTTCTCTCTTTTGTTGTTCCTCTGGTGTAATAAATGTACTCTAAACAATCCCAGCCAAGAAAGCTTCTCACATTTTTTTCGTTCCTTGCATAAGCACATGCTTGCTCCATTTGAATAGTCGGATATTTTGCAGCAAGTGACATAAAGGCAGAACTGCACACAAACAAGAGGTCCACATTTACCGTTTTCCATAGGACAATATAAGCAGGTCAAGGAGTAATAACATCTTACCTTGATGACTGATCTTTAGCATTTTGAGTTAAAAATGCCCCAACAACCGAGTCCACTATGGAACCTCTCCACGCTGAGAAGTGTCTATGTCCTGCAAAAGTTAACATTGTGCTATGAGAAAAGGCTTGGAAAATTAACTAATAAACTTTTAAAAAATTGCATATATATGCTTGGATTCAAACAATCCATTTGCCACCTTGGACTTGATTCATGCAGGCAATGAAAGAGTTTGCTCGTTTACGGAACAGTTTTGTTTCTTCTTCCCACCATTCCTCCTTGTCTTTAATATTGTCGGATACATCTTTGCTCCATTCAATCTGAGGTTGTGCATGCCATCGCAGGGTAGAATCAGAAGGCCCTACTTGATGAACAGATTTATTGCGCTTTCCTAAAATATCTCCATGTGACTTCTGATCTTGTTTCATGGATTGAGCTTCTGTATCGTTTTGTACTTTTCGAACAGAAACTTTGTTATAAAGTCCAACATTAGGCAACTTTTGAGCAGTAGCACACTTGGATGACCTAGTTTCTTTCAATTTTACAGGTTTTGGAGATTTCGTGCGCTTGCCACCAATAATTATTTCTCCTTTGGATTTATCTTCCATTTGTATTCTGACTCTCTTCGGTTGCTTGTGCCTCAAGTATATGGCATCGTAGCCCCTCTTCTTAGACGTAGATTTATCCGGCGCAGTTGATACATCAGTGACACGAGTAGGAGTTGCAGAGCAGTCATCAACATAGCTACACAAGATGTTATTACCATCTGCCGCTGGTCCCATTTCTTCAACTTTTGTGTTGGAACTGAACCTAAATTAAATTATACAACTATTAGGTACTATTTTAGTTTAGGTAACCATGATCGAGACTCAAGAGTGAGTAACATTGAAGGATGCAAAGAAAGAGATAGGATCGTTGTGAGCAAATTATTCCATCTTGTTTGACAGACAAGTAAGCCTCATAACGACATAAAAAACAGCAATCCTAATTACATCTTCTCTTGAAAACAACAACAATCGTTTATTTATTTTAAACAAAGCAGAGGATTATACGATATTAGCTCTTCGTAGTAAAACAATGTAGGACCCTCAAACCCGAAGGCGAATGTTCCTAACACTGCTGTGGCAGCCTACTGCCCTTCCTTCCATTTCTTTAATGAAACTAATAGGAAGTGAAAACAACAACAATTAAACAACAGTTAATCCGCAAATAGCTAGCTTGAGCTTTTACAAGATAATTAAAGAAAACTAACAAATATATTATACAACATATCTTGTTTGTAATCTGTGTACAACAGCAACGATTAAGCATGCATGCATGAATTAATGACATTTACCTTGTTTGTAATCTGTGTGCTCCTGCAGTCAAAACTAAACTACCAGCCAGTGATTAATCGAAAAAGGGGGAGACTGCAGTAGTAATTAAAGTAGTTAATTGATTAATTACCAAGGAGTAGCAGAAGCGGAAGCCACGCTTTGAAAATTCTTTGGCTCCAACTCTGTAATCTTGGTTTTAATATCATCATCTCTATGTTCCAAACGCTTATTAGTCTTAAATCTTCTTCTTGTGAAAACTTTAATACCTGCTGCTGCCGCCGCCGCCGCCATTACCAAAAAGGTAATTAGCATGCAAGCACAAATTATTACCAAGGAAACAAAATTAACAAAAGGTGATTAACCAAGAACATGGGCAGCATTACTTGAAGATGAAGGCTTGATTACGGAAGACATGGGAGATAAAATTGTGTCTTCCACTTGAAAGCTTCAAAGGTTGGAAACGTTGGGTTGTGGGGTTAATTAGTTGGTTTTTGCAAGTGGAAATATTAATTAAAGAGGAAGGTAGGAATCGGCGGTAGTGGGGTGGATGATGTGACAATCGGCAGGGCCGTGGTTTGATCGCCACGTTGAAGTACCATTTGACATGTCTTTTCTTCATAATTACCATTATTACAACCCATTTTCTTAATCTTGATGGACCATGGATGGTTTTTTTGTTCTCAAATCTGGACTACGACTCGTTTTTCGTTGGCAGTTGGATCGTTGGAAACCAAGTTCGGGTCCACAAATGCTCTAATTGTTCCTTAGGTTCCTTCATGGCCAAACGCTTCTATACCACCAAACCGAAGCTAGCCAATTCAGCTTAAGAATGATCAACCGGATACTTAAAATCACGCTCACCTCCGATGTATAAAGCGGAACAATGAGACAAGGTTCACAATAATCAAATCGACAACGCCATATCATTTCGTACAAGATACAATGCTGACCCTAACAACCTGAAAAACAATATCTAGATCGACGACTTAAAGTAGTTCTGGACTGTATTCCTATGAGGGATTCAAGAAATCAAATCATTCTAAGTAATCTATGATTTATCAGAAGAGCAACTGGCCTCTTTTGACAAGAGATTTCCTTTGAGTAACAAATGGTTGAATTCCGGTTTCACCAAAGAAGACTTAATTTTGTGAAGCTCGTTGTAAAGACCCGCTTGCAGTTGCTGCGGAGAAAGCAGGTCTGGCCTTTCAAAAGCTTTCACTGCTGAGTTTGCTGCAGCATTAATCTGTAAGGCAACAAGGGAAAGACGTAGGACAAATTAAAATATATCCTTCTTTCAGCATCAGAGAATTGTTGAATGGAATGTTTTTTCATGTTCAGTAACATAACAAACAAATATCTAACATTTTCTATATCCCATGGCCTAAGAAGCAGAGATCGAGCTAATCTACAAGAGATGGGTGATTTCTACAAAGCTTTGCTGGAGGAATTCGCCATAAGGCAAGCAACTGAATAGAATTTTTACAGTGAACACGAAATATATTATTTAAGGACCTAAAATATAACAAATAAACAGATATCATAATTTTAGAACCCAACAAGATCTTGAATATATAGGAACATATGATTAAAACGTACTTATATGTATCTGCAACCTGCCATTTTCTATCCCAACTAGGACAACTGTATCCACATAAAATACGAGAAAGGAAACATATGCAAAAGTCTAGCGACTGCTACTCGGTTTATAATTTAGGTATCATCTGCTTAACACGTATTCTCTTGATGACCACTATCTAACGACTCCGGAAGGGTTGAATATCATGTACTTGCTACGGTTTAGGTCCACCACTGCCCAGCCTGCAAACAAGGTGAACTTTATGCTTTTTATCTTGCAAAGCCACACCTTATTTATTTTCTGCTGAGAAAATTTCTACGGTGAACCTGCTAATGCATGATGATGGGTCGGTGAAACTCTCTAGCTCAATGGAAACAGCAACATGCTATAAAAGCAAATGCTGACAGAATATAAAGCACTATTGATTCATTCTGTTGGGTCAGTTTTTGTTCGAGTTTAAAGCATGGTTCCATTCGGTCAAAACTTAAAATCATACTTGATCCTTAACCAAAAAATAAAGCATCCTTGATCATACAAAAATACAAATGTGTTATCCAAATGCTATCATAGAAAAAGCAAGTGCCAGTCCCATAAGTGAAAATGTGCAACGGAACTATATAATGGCCAAATAAGTAACGATTAAGGATATTTAGGGGCTGGAAATTCATCATCATACCGATTGGGAAGCCATCTTGATCAAAGTTTTTGCAAGCGGCAGTATGCAAAACCTGAACCAAACCACAAGTAAATCCACAAGCATGGTACAAAAATTTCCAATCTGTGTTTCCAACAGGTATAAATTCATTACTTCCAATTATATCCCAATTCTTTTTCTTCTTGTTTCTCACTAACCAACCACTGGGGGTTTCAAGCTCAAATATTTCAAAACAATAAAAAAATAAAACAACTTACATCCCTCGGCCACCAGCAAGAGCTTCCTCTGATGGGTCTTTCCATTCATCAATTCTGAAAAATTAATCCTAATTATTTCACGCTTAATTAATTACGTTCAGAGAGAGAGAGACTTACACCCAGCCGTAACGGCGGTCGAACAAAAGGCGTTTGGCAGGCGAATCTGAGGACGCTGTAACGGAGAGTGAGGAAGCAGCTGAGGAGGACTCCATTATCACTCTCTCTGACGTCTCAAGTGAGAAAACAAGAGACGAAGCAGGAGAAGTCTTTGGAAATTTGGGCTGAATGTGAGATGGGCCTGGCCCATTTTCTTGTGGCACTTTTTCGTAAATAGAGACAACTACCGCAGTTAATATTTGAAAAACAGTTCCACTTTACAAACCGCCTCAATTTTCCCGCTTCGCTCGAATCTCCCTTTGCTCTCTCTCTCTCTCTCTCTCTCTCTCTCTCTCTCTGTGGGAGCTCTGGGAATGGCGAACGTGAAAGAAACAGCTCAATTTCCACAAAAATCCATGAATTCAGGTACTTTTCCTTTTACTTTTCACCGATTCATCAATTCACCCCCCTCATTTTTCCTCGGAAATTTTTGAAACTGATTTATTAATTTGAATTAGTTTGAATTCGATCATTTTCCAGTAGAGCAATCATCTGTTTGATGCAAATTCCGGATAATTTTATCGTTTTGGTTAACTATTTGATTAGAATTTCGATTAGAAAGATCACGATTGATTTGTGCGGGAAATGGTAGAATTAATGGAGTGAAGAAATCATAAATGTTGGATTGTGATTGCAGGTGGTGGTGGTGGGGTTTGTATGATGAGCAATACATGGAGGGACGAACAACATCCGTCCTTCATCAACTTCGTCTCCGCTTTCCTCGCGGCAAACTCTTTCCGCCTCAACTTTGTCCCAATTACCCCCGTAATTTCCTTCAATTTAATCATATGATCTCATGCTAAAAGGACAAAAGAACTGAAAAGAAAATAATTATGGTGCATCTGATGGGTGGATTTGCATTGCAGGACTTCATTTTCAACTGTGGGGGTTCATCTGTGGCATTCATTTTCATGACTAGCGTGGATTCCGGTACCATCTCGCAATTCTTCGGCAGGTGAACAAGTTAATTGCTTTCGTTTTTCGGTGCCTCTTGTATGCGTGCGTGCACTTGTGTTTTGTGTTTGACGTGATCAGTTTTATTATTTGTACAGAGTTCAGAAGCTGAAGCTGCAATTTGCAAATCTATACGTTGTCATCACGCTCCCAACCAAGGAGCAAAACGATTTGTTTGTTCGTTCTTACTTCAAGTGAGCTATGTCAAAACTCCACTTCTGTCCAATTGATTTTTGATATGTCAAAACGATACAAATGGTTTTTCAATCTGTGAAGATTCGGGATGGAACTCGGCAAGCCAACATTCGTTCTGGTTAAGGACTTGGAAATGGGGTTCGAGAAGATAACGAAAATAGCTCATTCTCGTGGGGGTAATAAAATCTTCTCCAAAGCTCACTTACCTTATTCATGAATTGTTTTCCAAGTAATTTGTCTAAGACTCTTAAGCAAACACTAATTACAGTGTGCAAGCGAGAGGATGCCACAACAAAATTGAAGGCTGAGGTTAGTGTAAATTTTGACCATATTTATGTAGAATGCTTTTGTTCTTAGGAGTTAGGACCTCAGAACATCCCCATTTTGTTCAATTTTGTTGAAGAGGAAGCAAACAGTGCAAACACCAGGCATATTTCAAAAAGTGATCACAGCCATTCCGGGCATCGACAATCATGATGCAAATGCGGTACTTCACTCATCCTAATGAACGAAATTGAATCGTATAATCATACGTTGGTTTCTTAGTCTGGGTATTTTGTTCAGCTTAACCAGGCTATCGGATCGATCGAAGGAATTGCCAAGGCATCAAAGGAGCACATTATGGAAAACACAGACCTCTCCGCTGACAGGGCACAAGTGCTTTCAAGGTTTTTCAGAGATCCAAAGTTTTACCTCAGTCCTAAGATCAACTGACAGGAGTAACTCGTTTATCTCAGTAAATGTCAAAGTACTGCTTTAAACACAATCAGGGTCGTATTGAAAACCATGATTATTATTATTTCTCTTTTTAGTTTCGCACATAAAGGATTTGAGACGGTTTCAGGAGACAAATAACGTGTTTGCATCCGCTTAAACACTCCCGAATGAACGAAAATTATATACCCCAAAATCCCTAGCAGGGAATAACTGTTCCTCATATCAAGAAGCTACACTTACACTTCTCAGGAGCCACAACAGATCCGCACCTCAAAAAGCTACACTACTCGGGCTGTGTTACGCCATATTTCAATATTTGGGCTATGGGCCTCCCACCTATGACGGGGCACCAAGGTAGGAAGCAAGTCGCAACAGATCACTGAAGACTCCGCCAGCAGTGACTTCAGCACCAGCACCAGGTCCACGTATTATTAGGGGTTGAGCTTTGTATCTAGTCGTTGTGAACGCAATTATATTATCTGCCCCGGAAAGCTGAGCAAATGGATGATCATTCTTGTACGTCTGCAGCTTCACTTCCCCTTTCTGATTGACCATGTCAACCACCCCAACGAATCTCAAGACCTTCAGATATCAAAAAGAAAAGTCAGAAGGGAAGATGAGAATCATTTAAACATATCAGAAACAAAACAAAAAAACAAGAGGGAAAAGTGCTCGTCATCTACCATATTATTATATATCCCTGCCCAGAGAACTCGGAAAATAAAAATATCCACATTCTCTGAACTATCATTGCCAATAAAAATCCATAGCGCATGTCAACATAACGTAAAGAAATAATGCATCATCGAAGGAAACCAGAATGATATGATTCATATATTTATAAGAGACGTCCAATGGCCCATGGACAGCCAGTAAGCTTCTAAAAAACTACTCGATAAATATATTGATCAAATATTGCTAGGTTAAGATTGTGGTATCACACAGAAATGCATATAAGAGATACTTACTCCTCCTGCATCCTCAGCTATCTGTCTTTTCTTACTCATCTCTTGATCAAATTGTGGAAGTTTTTGCATGAATTCCTCAGCTGATGCACTATCCTGAAAACATCTCATCCAAAATTCAATTGTTAATGGTGAGCTTTTGCACTTGGTAACGTACATTAGAAAATGATTTTACCTTCAACGGTTCCGGCACAAGGCTTTCAACAGGGATGTCAGAGAGTTCCAGCTTAAGACCAGATTCCCTAGCAAGAATTATCACCTGCATTTGATGGTTTTACTTAGGTGGCAAATCGCACACAAAACAGTGAAGCAAAAATCAAGAAAGCTGAGATTGGAGTTTGGGCATGGGTGCCCAAATATGATGGCGTTGATCTTTTATCCACAATGCAAACTATAGGGTCTCATTCAAAATTTGGGGACGTAAAACTGATTAAACAGACAAAATATCATCACATTATAAGCCAACATAACCAAGCGGACAAAAAATAGGACATAGCACCTTTCTGCAAACATCTGTTCCAGATAGGTCATCCCTTGGATCCGGCTCAGTATAACCTGCCTGCTTTGCTTCAGCCACCACCTCACTAAAAGTGCGTCCTCCAGTGAAATTGTTGAAGATATAACTCAGAGTACCACTGCAACATCAAATGATAGAAGCAAGACTTGTGTTAAAAGTCATATGAGGTGTGCATTTGCAGACATCAAGATTTTACGTGTAAACAAAGGAATTATTCCATTAAAAAAGAAAGGAACTACTCTTGTAAATACTACTCTTGTAATATTTTCAATTTTCAATTTACACAGAGAGAAGATACAAATCAAAAGTTCTCCACAAACCTGAAGATGCCTTCAATACGCAAAATTTTGTCTCCAGTTTCGAGGAGACCTTGTAATGTATTAATAATTGGCAGACCAGCTCCAACAGTAGCTTCATAGAAGTAATGTGTATATGATTGCCGTTGAAGAGCTCGTAATTTTAAATACTGCATGAAGAAAAGCAATGTCATAACCGATTAAACCTCAGAATGCATTAATATTTTTCTAAATTTTTCTTAAACAGAAACTAAATCAAAGTCAAAGTTAAAAAGAAGTAATTTCTCTTTTTCTTGCAAGTCAGTATATGGTAACGCTGCAGGGGGACTCAAGTCAAGCAGATCAAACAAAATAATATGATAAAACTAAGGTATGGAGGTCCAAGTGTGAACTCAAAATAAAATCCTTAAAAAAAACAAATATAGCAGCTGAGCTGAGTATAATTGCTACTCAAAAATTTTGTGGGATTTCAATCAAATTTCACATGGAATCTGTAGAAATCAATAAAAATTCTATTAAACTCCATAAATTTATAAATCCAATAAAATCCTCAATATCCCAATTGAATACACCCCCACACTAAATTCGAGAGACAAATATTGGGATCTTTTATATAAAAGAAAAGAGTCAAATTCATATTAACATTGTATCATTTTGCATAGACATTTCTGGAAATTTTTGTGCACGATTATTAGAATAATTAAACATGTAAATAGCTGGTTTTATCACCACTTTGTTCAGACAACAAGGTATAACTGAAGTCTCTCCTCAAAATGTAAAAAACCAAGTGTTAGGAATCAAAACTCATCGCTCACATCTCAAAGAGAAACCAGTAACAACCAAGAGTCACAAAAAGCAAAAGTGAAGATAATTAAATTGATAAAGAACTGGAAGATATAAAACTTGAACAAAAAAAATTGGTGGAGACCATAAATAAGCATAATCATGGCTTGTTAACCGTGTAAATCGTCAAAAAGAAAAACATATCCCAAATACATGGGTTTTGGATGCAAAACTATTAATGAAAACCACAAAAAACGCACTTGGGTAGATGAACTAAGTAAAGAAATGGTTCATGTTCTTGTTCTTTTCAGTTCATTGGAATTATACATACTACTGAAAGAAGAATTTGCAATTAGATATCCTCAAAGATACAACACTCGAAAGAAATTTGCATGTATAAAAAGACATTACTTGATCAAGTGGCCCTGAATTGGCCTTTTTGTTGGGAGTGACTACGTGAATTCCTTTCCGCAACCAGTCATAGTAATGGCTTGCAATACTAGAGTCAGC
>JAOTRO020000005.1:280048-292728 GCA_028566515.2 Pyracantha coccinea | reverse complement strand
TGGCCCCCTCGGTGTGGTTTTTTGTTACATGGCTATATTTGGCTTATGACCCTTTAACCCTTCGGTTGGAGATGATAAAAAAAATGATCTGACACTGTTCATTAAAATATTAATTTCTTGAAAGACTATAGGGCCAAAGAGACCTCTCTGACCTCCTTCAGTTGGAGATGGCCTGAGGACTCCATTATCTACCGCTGTCTCTCTCGGTCTCAAAATCTAAGACGGAGCAGAGGATGTCGTTGGAAATGTGATCAAAAGTGAAATGCACAAATAATTCATGTTGACACTTTCAAGGTCATATATTAAAGACCTTGCTTCTTATTACTTTTCGTTTTAGCTTCGTCATGGAAAGGATATGAGACGGTTTCAGGAGACAAATAACAGGTTTTATGTTAGATCCTCATCTAAAAAAGCTACACTTAACAGGAGCCACAATAGATCCTCATCTTAAAAAGCTACGCTACTCAGGCCGTGTTACACAATATTGCGATCTTGCGGCAACAGGCTTCCCACCTATGACGGGGCACCAAGGTATGAAGCAAGCCGCAACAGGTCACTGAAGACACCGGCAGCAGTGACTTCAGCACCAGCACCAGGCCCACGAACTATTAGAGGCTGATCTTTGTATCTAGTTGTTGTGAACGCAATTATATTATCTGCCCCAGATAGTTGAGCGAAGGGATGATCATTCTTGTACTTCTGCAGCTTCACTTCCCCTTTCTGATTGACCATGTCAACCACTCCAACGTATCTCAAGACCTTTAAATATCAAAAAGTCAGGAGGGAAGATGAGAATCATATAAACAAAGCAACAACAAAAAACCGGGGGTAAGGGGGAACACTCGTCATCTACTATATTATATTCAGTTACATATCCCTGCCCAGAGAACTCCGAGGATAAAAAAAAAATCCACATTTTCTAACTAGTATGGCCAATAAAAATCCATAGCGCATGTCAAAAATTAATGTGGCATCAGAGGAAAACAATGGCTAGATTAAGATTGTGATAAAACAGGAATAAGAGAATAAATGCACACTAGAGGTACTTACTCCTCCTGCATCCTCAGCGATCTGTCTTTTCTTACTCATCTCTTGATCGAATTGTGGAAGTTTTTGCATGAATTCCTCGGCTGATGCACTATCCTGAAAACAGATCACAAAAATTCCACATCAATGTTAAACTTTTACACTTGGTAACGTATATTAGAATATGATTTTACGGTTTACCTTCAGGGGTTCCGGCACAAGGCTTTCAACAGGGATGTCAGAGAGTTCCAGCTTAAGACCAGATTCCCTTGCAAGAATTATGACCTATATTTTTTATGGTGTTGCTTAGGCGGCAAATCTCACACAGTACAACGAAAAATCACAAGATATCTGATTGGATTTTGGCCTTGGGTAAAAGCAGCACAAAGATGCCGTTGATCTCTTGTTAATAACACAAATTATAGGGTCTCATTCAAAATTGAAGATCTCAAAACTGATTAAACAACCAAAACATGTAAGCCTAAGCAGACAAAAAATTAGCACATGGTACCTTTCTACAAACATCTGTTCCAGAAAGATCATCCCTTGGATCCGGCTCAGTATAACCTGCCTGCTTTGCTTCAGCCACCACCTCACTAAAAGTGCGTCCTCCAGTGAAATTGTTGAAGATATAGCTCAAAGTACCACTGCAACATCAAAGGGTAGAAGCAAGACTTGTGTTAAAAGTCATATGAGGTGTTGTGCATTTACAGACATTGGGATTTTACATGCGTGAAAAAAGGAATTACTCCATTTAAAAAGTGAGGAACGACTCTGGTAATATTTTTAATTTGCACTGGGATTTTACATACCTGAAGATGCCTTCAATGCGCAATATTTTGTCTCCAGTTTCCAGGAGACCTTGTAATGTATTAATAATTGGCAGACCAGCTCCAACAGTAGCTTCGTAGAAGTAATGTGTATATGATTGCCTTTGAAGAGCTCGTAATTTTAAATACTGGACATGAACCAAAGCAATGTCATTATTATTGAAACACCAAAAACAGAATACACAAGATATGAACACTATTAATGCATTCTTCTCAAGCATAAACTAAATTAGAGTAACACAAAATTAAACCGAAATAATAGCTTCTTTTTTCCTGCAAGTCAGTATATGGTAATGCTGCAGATGGATTCAAGTCAAGCAGATCAAACAAAATAGTATGCTAAAAATATGATATGGATATGAAGGTCCAAGTGTGAACTCAAAATAAAATCCTTAAAAATACAAATTTAGCAACCGAGCTGAGTTTAATTCCTACTATAGTCAACTCTACGCACACTACCAGACTATAAATCCATTAAAATCCCTCAACATCCCAATACACCCCACCCTAAATTCGAAAGACAAATATTGGGATCTTTCATGTAAAAGAAGGAAGTCAAATTTATATTAACATTGTATCACTTAGCGTTTGCATAAACATTTCTGGAGATCTAAGCACGATTATTATAATAATTACACATGTAAATAGCTGATTTTATCACGATTTTGTTCAGACAACAAGGTATTACTGAAGTCTCTCCTCGAAATGTAAAACCCAACTGTTAGGAACCAAAACTCATCGTTCACATCTCAAAAACGAAAATAATAAATTGATAAAGAACTGGAAATATGAAACTTGAAAAACAGATTTGGTGGAGATCATAAATGAGCATAATCATGGCTTGATAACTGTGTAAAAAAAGAAAGATGTCCCACTTTCATGGGTTTTGGATGCAAAATATTAATGAAAACCACACAAACGCACTTGGGTAGATGAACTAATCAAAAAGTGGTTGATGTTCTTGTTCTTTCTCAGTTAATTGGAATTATTCGTACTACTGAAACAAGAATTTGCAATTAGATATCACCAAAGATAAAACACTCGAAAGAAATTTGCAGTATAAAAAGAGAGATTACTTGATCAAGTGGCCCTGAGTTTGCCTTTTTGTTGGGAGTGACTACGTGAATTCCTTTCCGCAACCAGTCATAGTAATGGCTTGCAATACTAGAGTCAGCTGTGCAGTCAACCAAAACAGTATTTGGAATAAAATGATTCCCATGTACATGCTGCACAAACTTTTCCATATCTGCTACTACTCCCTTCTCTTTTTGGAGTTCTCTCCATCTAGATAAGTCAACACCCCTACAACAATGAAAAATAAAAAGATTAGGGTTCCTGGAAGTGAAACCATAGAGTGAATGATTTGAGGAGTAAATGTATTTAACTAATTCTTGCCAACCTATACGAAGACATGGATGACTTTATGAGACAGAGGCTCATGGGAAAAAGGGTAGAGCAAGACCTAGGAAGACTTGGACATAGACTTTAAGAAAAGACATGGAGTACTTGTAGCCAACGCAGTGGCGTTCTAGGATTCATACAGCCGACCCCACTTAGTTGGATAACGCTTTGTTGTTGTTGTATATATGGAAAAAATTACAATGGAAAAGGTTGAAATTCAAAAAGAATAACAAGGAGAACTAACTATTGAAGTTCTGCATATATGGTAATTGGACTGTAGAAAGAGGCAATTCCGCTACTTAAAAGAAGCATGTTGGTCAATTATCATTTCAAAAACATTTCATTAAAGACATGTATGAATTAGACCACCACCATTAGAAGGTCTACTTCAGATTATGCGAAGCATTTGATTAATGATATTCCATTGAAAGCTTTTTAACTTACGCCTCACTCAAAAGCATCGTCCGTGAGCCAGTGATTCCCATAACACGCAAATCAATGTTAAACTCTTCCTTGAGGGTAGCTGTCTGCAAAGATTTGAAAATTTCAATTTTAATTATTTGCCCAACCATATGAAAGAAATTCAAAACATCTGGTGTTCATCAAAGTTTGGTTAGTAAGAGAAGCAATATATAACATTGATAGTAAATACAGAGCAAAGTGTGTGTGAGTGTGGGAAGGAGAGAGAGGAGGCAACTATAAACTTATGACGAAGATGATAAATTTAGGGAGAATAACTCAATTGGTTGGGCCATCAAACTATTTTAACTTGTATGTGGATGTAAATGAACAACATTCATTCCCTCAGAATATTTTTTTACTATTCATTTGGCTGTATTTTCTGTGCACAAGCAACCCACATCTCACCTCATAAACAGGACAAGAATGGATTCAGTACAATTCAACATATTGCTGCTCTCTAAACTAAATCCGACTAGGATAGGTACTAATATGCAAAAACCGAAAAAAGGCCACCAACAAAGCACACAGAACGATACAATCTGACCAAACTGAGCTCTTCTAAGTTCTCAGTTTCTAAGTGCCATGAAGAATTTACATTGACAGATTACATGTGCTATATTGTACAAAACCCAGATAATAACAAAAGAAAAGGCGAAATAATGTACCTGATCCCTTAATTGATCTAGTAATGTGGCACCAATCAGACCAGGTCCGATGATGCCCATTGCTATTGTGGTTCTTGAATGATAGAATCTAGAATGGACAGCTCTCAGAGCCCTAATACAATCCTCCCGCTTTACAACTACAGTAATATTGTACTCAGAACAACCTTGAGCAATGGCACGCACATTAATGTTTGCCTGCATTTGATAAAACAATTTATATCCCTTCTTAATGTAATAATGGATTATGAGAATAAAAGACTACAATAGCCCACATTGTAAACCAGTATACAAACCATGAATTGTTAAAATCCAATATAATAATCCAACTTGTTGCTAAAATTAATAGAATATAATAAATCCCTAACCTTTGCCAGTGCATTGAAAAGAGTTGCACTAACTCCTGGAGTACTGGCCATTTTTTGGCCAACTGTAGCCAAAATACTACAGTTTGGAATGACTTGAACCTGAGAGGGAGGAGGTGCCAGAAATTGGTATAAAAATGAACCAAAGATCCATTCAATAATAAAAATGAAATAGAGTGCAATTTCAGTATTCACAAGGAAACAAACAAATCTGAATATAAAACCAACAGGCTTTGACATTAAAATTCATGTCACCATTTTCAACTCTCCTTGTAAGCTGTAATTTTTTAACTTATCCACAAAATGTGGGTCCAATAGGTTTTTCATTAGTAAATAAACAATAAACTAATTGTCAATGTCAGTACATTGTCCTTGATCTGCTTAAGGCAAGTATCAAACAACCTGGCCAAGAAAATTAGTCAAATAAAGAGTAAGCACCTGAGAAAGACGCCCAGCATTCAAAGCCTCACGAAATCTAGACTGCAGTAACTCAGAAACAGCATTCACTTCCTTCTCAGGTACAGCAAAGCACACAGAGTGCTCACTACTAGCCTACAGTGAATCATCACTAACAACATTAAGCATCATAGATGTGTTACTCTATCAGCATGCCATAAACATAATGGATTCATAGGATGAAGTAACCTGAGATATCATAATAACATTAGCCCCAACATCTTTTACGGCACTAAAGATAGCACTGGCTGTACCAGGAACACCAGCCATTCCAGTTCTGTGATAAAAAAGGAGAATGTTACAAAAATGGGGGAAAGTAAATATTTTAATTCAAATCCAGCAACAATCACTGAAATGCAAAGCTCACCCTTCCACATTGACAAGAGCCAAGTTGTCTATTGTGGCAAACCCTTTGACAAACGACTCCAAACCCTGGGCAGTTTCATCCTCAGTAGAGCGACAAATTTTTGTTCCGGGTGCAGCAAGGTTGAAAACGTTCCTTATTATAATTGGAATGTCATATCGCATCACTGGGATGATAGTGCGTGGATGCAGAACATTTGCCCCAAAATAAGACTGCACATACATGTATATTAAATGTCATATTTGTAAACGCACCAATCTCAGAAACTTTGACGGTGAGTAGTGAGGTTCACCATTTCCCAGGCTTCTTGATAAGACAAAATCTTCAGAATCACTGCCTCACTGACTGCAGATGGAGATTTCTTATCATTAGTTAAATCCCACGGTAACTCAGTAATACGTTTAACTTTCTCAATATGGCATCAACCAATTATTCAATGTGCACCTGTATTTATATGTATAGCTATTAAAAGTTATGATATTTTATACTGTTTACCAAATACAAAGGCAATACGAACCTTTTCTGGGATCTGCACTATAGACTCCATCAACATCTGTCCAAATTGTGACTTGACGAGCCTCGAATAGAGCACCCATGATAGCAGCAGAGAAGTCACTTCCATCTCTCTTCAAAGTAGTAGGAAGATTTTGAGGTGTGCTAGCAATAAAGCCAGTAGCTACAATTGTTTTTGATGGATTTTTGGAATACCATTTCTCAAGTCTATCTTCAGATGCCTTGAAATCGGGATCAACTTGATTAGAACTTGTAGGATTCACAATAAGGACTTCCCTTGTATCCATCCAATTGCAATCTACCCCACTCTGCAGAAGGAAATAAAAAAATATTAATATATTAGAAAGCCAGGAAAAGTGACATTCAGCAAATGCTCTTGAAAATTGACAGGCCACCAATATACCTTTCTAATAACACATGACAGCATCTGCGCAGACCATAACTCTCCATGTCCTACAACAAATTCTGTGAATGATTCTGTCGCATGACCAGCTGCCATAAGTAAGGAAAATAGTCAACCTGATAAGCTCCAACCTCAAAGTTTATCCAAACTTAGAAGAGTGGACACTAAGAAAATTAAAAAGTAAATGCAAATTAAGTGGCACAACAACTAAGACTAGGAAAAATAACAAATTCACAATTACAGAAATTGATGATGTTAGGGCACTAACCCTTCTATTTATTTTCATCCATTCTGCTAATGTATTGTAATTAATCAGGAAGCAAAATTGGAAGAATTACATAAGTCATTAACTCCATTCCACACTACTGAGAATTCATATAAAAGAATTAGTCTTTCCATGAAGGAAAACACTGGCTCATATTGTTTGTAATATAAACACAAACACAATACAATACTAAACATGAACTGTTTAAATTCTGATAGGAACTGTTGAAATTACACAACAAATTTACTTTTTGTGAAAATCCATTTGAGAGTTTATATAGATAGAGAGCCACTAATGTCCTGATGTTTGGTGGAAAATAATAAATGAATAGAGAGAGAGAGAGAGAGAAGTGTAGTACCAATGTATATAGCACGAAGCATCGCTTTCAGATTACTGATGTCGTGATGCAATTGTGCTAAGAAACTACTAAGATCATCCCCATCAAGTAGATCAAGAGCTGTACATTTGTGCTTTTCTAAAACTGCATCTAATGCAGATATGTAGGCCTCATCTCGTGATTGAGCCTTGTAGATAAGATCATACATCATATCTGTTACCTTGGACATTGCAGAGACAACTACAAACTTCCTCTCTGAATCATCACTAAGAATTATTTTTGCAACATTCTTAATTCTTTCTGAACTCCCCACACAAGTACCGCCAAATTTATGAACGGACCAGCTGTCACCTTTCGGAAGCTGAACTTTTTCAGGGGATGCATTTACTGGAGTATCTACTAATAAAGGAAAGGAAACTAGAGTTAGATGAAAAGTTAAACAACAAGACCCTTGGAGAAATATCTGAAGAGTTATAGAAAAGTATGGGAAATGAACCTGTGACTGATGCAAATATACGGGTTTTCAGTGTCCTTTTCCTTTCCAGCCCAGAAACAAAACCCCTTCTGCAAAAGGCAACAAACCTCCTCGTAAATTAATAAATAATTTAAGATAATCAAAAGTTACATCACTAATTTTAGAAGTTTTTTTTTTTTGAGAAGAGACTAATTTTAGAAGTGAAAAAGGAGGATGATAAAAAAAGGACTGTATAACTGCACGATAAAAAGTAAATTTCTCAAAGTAAAATGCAAAAATGTGATAGAAAATTGAACATCTATCTTGAAGGTTGAAAGTACCTACTTTGGTCATGTTAGTTGTGATGTGTAATCAAATTCAGTACTAGTCAATATAGAAAGCAAGAATATTCAAAGTAAAAAACAACTACTTGAAAACGACGGTGACATCAAGCAATTAGAAAATTCATCCAGATTGAAGCAATGTGCTCGCAATTAAAAATAAAACAAACTCTGAACTAACAATGAATTAACTAAAAGTACCAGCACCAAACAACAATTAGACAAAAGAACAAAAAAGGTCCCAACATTCCTTGGAAAACATTTCCATTTTCCGCTGTGCTTTCGCTTCTCGGTATACCATTATTGTGAAAACAAACAAATAATAATCTTTAACCACGACATGGAACTCTAGGGCAAGTTAAACATTTCAATCATCCCAGGCCAAGTTACACATTTACGACTCAAGTCTTAAGCTCCAGTAAAACGGTAAAGTGAAAAACCAATACTTTATATACAAAAAGCTCTTCCATTTTCTCAGGAAACAAACAGAAAATGGAATGCAGAAAAAAAATTGAGTACCTGCAAATGGGCGAGCGGTGAGGAGGGAGCCGAAATGTAGGGCAATGAGAGTAGCAGAGCTTCCTGGGCTTGGCGTCGTGAGCCATTGCGTTGGGGGAGAGCGTGTGGCCGGGATTACTGGAGATCGCCGAGGAGAGGGACGCCATGGCTGCTGCCTCCACGAAAAAACGAAGAGGGATTTTGGGTGGGCTTTTGGTGTGTTGGCGGCTTCGCGATCAATGGTGGTTAATGCCGGGAGAAACCACGTGATGACATGACGTGGCCACATGATAATATGATGTGGCTACTTGGTGACATGATGTGGCTGCTGAAAAACCCTACCTCAGAAACGAGAAAAACCCTACTTCGGAAACCGGCTAAACCTCTCCTCTCGCAGTCTCTTTCTCTCTGAGCTCCGACAATGGCGAAGCTGCCAGTGATAACAGTAGGAGGTAAGGGCTCGTCTCTGTCGTCCTCATCCGTCTACGCCATAGCCGAAGGCCTCGCTATGCCTCGTATCGACTCGTCGGTGCTCAATCGGTTCGCCTCCTCCTCGTCGCCTCTCAACGCCCACATCCTCGACTCTTTCCTCCCCTCCCTCCCAACCGTTGTAGAATCCAGAGCCTCCCTCGTCGTCCTTCTCAGTAAGCTCCTCACTCTCGCCGGTTCCCCCAACATCCGTAGTGATCTTCCTGTTCGAATTGCCAGAACCCTCAGTTCCCCAGGTTTGGAGCTCGGATCGCTCGATTTGACCGAAGAGGAGGCTCTTGCGTTGGAGGAACTCAAGTTATCCTCTGCTGTGTGCGCGATATGTGCGCTTCTGGACCACCAGTCCGCCACTTTGTCTACTTTTTCCGATGCAGTGGCGGCGATTTCTTGCGAGGCTTTGAAGGCCGACATAACGGCATTTAATTCGATGGATTCAGGGGATGGGTATGCCTCGAAGGAGGTGATTGCGGTGGCCAGTGATTTGAAGGTGTTGCTCAATGGGTCTAAGTTGGTGGGTAAGCTTCAAATTGGAGCGGTGTTGGGAATCCCCCAAATTCACGCGAAATTGAGAGAGCAAGTGAAATCTGTGCACTTCACGACTCGAACGGTGCTGAATTCTGGCGGGGAGGTAGGTAGTCCCTGGACAGTGGGGACCGCATTGTTGTCAGTGGCTTTGGCGCTTTATCACTTGGGTGACCGTAGTTTGTCCCGTGCGAAGATGATTGTGGATGAGGTGGGGAGTGAGGATTTAAGGTCAAGTTTGGTCGCATTGTTTGAGACGAAATGCCCAAGTAGCGAAAGCTTGAGAAGTGGGTACAACTTGGTTTCCCAATTGAGTTCCGAGGCGGAAGAGAATTATGATAAGTTTGCTTGCGAAGTGAATGTGTTGATGGGAATTGTGTGGAAGATTGTGACTTGGGAGGCATTAATGGCATTTGTGGCGCTTGAGGGAGCTGAGTCGAACAAGAGTGAAGGTAGTGAAGTGAATGGTGGAGGGAATGTGAAAGTGGACAAGAAAAGTGAGAAGAAGAAGAAGAAGGTGGTTTTGGGTAAAGGGACTGGTGTTGTAGTACAGTTGATTAAAGATAGGTTGCAGGGCAAGGGAGGAAATGCTGTTGATAGTTTGGGGTTGTTGGTAAATTGGGCGGACGAGTTTTTATTGCTTTTTGACCTCAAGAACCCGGAATTTGAGTGTTTTTTGAGCAAAGTGAAGGAGATAGTGGAAAGCAATGAGAGTAGAAGACTTCCAAAGATTGCAAAGGTAAGATTCCAGTACTCATGACATTTAATCTAAAGTATAGTTGATCAGATATGATTCAAGATGATTAACGGATTGATTTTCATGTGTTACTTGATTGGTGGCTGTGGATAATGAAAAAAGATGAAAATGAAAGTTTGACAAAAGTTCTGCTAAGTTGATCGTTACTTGTCCCCCCTAACTGTGAAGTTGTTTAAGTAGTCATCTTTAAAAGCACTCTTAGAGCGAGTTTTTACATGAACATAGACTTTTAAAAGTTAGCGATCATTTTAAACCCTTTACAACTTTGAATTTTATATATGTGGCTAGTTATTGGTTTTGAAATTAGTATAGGATATTGTTTTTTGAAACCTATCAAGAATTTTTTTTCTGTGTTTCTTTTATTTTCAGATGGTCCATATTAGTATCTCTCTTAAAAGAATTTGGCTTACCACACTTTAGTTTAGAATGGAAACACGTGCTTAGTTGGTAAGGAAGCAGAGTAAGCTGGACTGAAATTATGTTAATACTTACTTAAGTTACAATTAATGCAGTTTGTTCACCTTTTACTAGTTTGTGGCTCGTAAGTTTACTTGATCCCTGAACTAGTGTTTGCAGAATGTATGTTGGATGGTTATTAAACTAAGAAATCTATGAAATAATGTTGTTAACAATTCAGTTCTGTAGCATTTCAAAGCATGTTAATGGAGAATCAAGTTTTCAATCAGTAACTCAGGGCTAAATATTTTTTACACCAGCCTACGCTCATCTATTTGATTTATACATTACCCATAACCTATACTGTTATCCTGCTTCTTAGCTCTCTTACTTGATACATCTCACTTTTTGTGTAGAGAAAGCTAGAATCAATGACCCTATCTAACTAGTCCATCATATTTTTATAATTGAAAACCCAAGAGGGATATATAACTAGTCCCTATCTATCTGTGTAATTGATGTACACATATATCTTATGCTGTTATGGGATATGTCAATATTTGATAACAGTGGATCATTAATGACATATCATATCTGTCCCGGAGTATTTTCTCTAATCCACATTATTTCATTGATTTGTAGAAGAAAATTAATTTCATTCTTTTCTTATCGTTTTGTTTTACCTTTTTATCTGGGAAACTGTGTTTGTGTTTTTCAGGATAACCATGTGTGGTTATTACTATCTACCTCTTACTTTGTGTTGTCCTTGAAAAGAAGTTAGTTTTCTTAGAAGATATTGCACCTTTGTAGTTCGATACGAACAGAAGTTTGAATCTGTAATCCGTGATCATTTGGAAAGAATTGAAAGTCTTTTGCAATTGTGTGAATGTGCATCTTCAAGAAACCATACTCAGGATGCTGTTGCAGTTGCCTTTGCAGATTATGTTCTTTTGTTTCAACTGATTTTATAGTAGACTTACTAGCAATCTGACCTTGTATATATTATTGCAAATCCTAGGGTACTCGTGACTTCTCGAAAGAACAAATGGCAGTAAGAGAGAAAGCATTCTCAATAATTGTAGGGGTCTTTCAGAGGCATGGTGCCACAGCCCTTGACACTCCAGTTTTTGAATTGAGAGAAACCCTGATGGGGAAATATGGGGAAGATTCGAAATTGATTTATGATCTTGCTGACCAGGTACTTTCTCCGTTTTTGTCAATTTAAGTGGAGTTTTGCTTTTATGTTTCATAGTTAATTTCTATGTTTTTTCTTGTCATGACTCGTACAAACGCAGTGTGAAGAGGGGGTGGGGATAAAAGCTTAACTCAGTTTGATTCTTGGTACTCGCTCTATTTTAGCCAAAAATCACTTTTTGTACTCAAGAATTTCTTGGGTGATCTTTTAGTATTTCGAAAAATCGTGAAGTATTCTAACCAAGAACAGCATTCCAGATAGGCATTCGAACTGTCGAGTCCAAGGCTTTGACCTAGTTTTGTGCTGATATAATTAACCATTGTAAATATATTTTTCTTTAAGTTTCATGAAGTGTCTCTTAATTTGGCTATGAAATATTACGTCAAAAGGCCTTTTAGGTTTTATGTGCATGAGCTAGGGAGCTACTCCTTAGATTTTCTTTTGTGGTTTTCCTAAGGAATTGGCTATAGGGATGACCTTGTGTTGGTTGCATCTTGTTCGTAATTTTATCCTTTTTAAACTTTCTGACGGGTATTGTTGTATTTTTCTGACGGGTATAGTTTCATGTATCAATCGGGGAATTGCCTATTATTGTTTGACAAAGGCCTTGATATTCTTCTTTTTCTTCCTTATAACTACTTCTTTTAGGTTTCTAGCAGGTATGTTACAATGTTGTTATAGTTTGACAATAAAACTGAAATAATCACTTAGGTCTAATGGGATTTGTGTTTATCTTTTCCTCAGGGAGGAGAGCTTTTATCACTACGATATGATCTAACCGTTCCATTTGCTAGATATGTAGCTATGAATGGTATCACATCTTACAAAAGATACCAAATAGCAAAGGTCTACAGAAGAGACAATCCGTCCAAAGGACGATATCGTGAATTTTACCAATGCGACTTTGATATTGCTGGCCAATTTGAAAAAATGGGTCCAGATTT
>JAOTRO020000005.1:231273-245217 GCA_028566515.2 Pyracantha coccinea | reverse complement strand
CACTATTATAAATACTAAATAATTACCAAAATGCAAGAAAACAAGCAAGCTAAGTCGCATAAATATGCTCCTATCAAGTATGAATAGGGAAATACCATAGTAGCAAATTTTAAATATGCTATTACAGGCAAAAACGAAGAACTAAAAAGTAAAAGAAAAACTAGGATTCCCAAAATAGATTAGATTTAAGCCATAAACGGGGTAATAACACAGCAAGTTTTGGACAGATATCGGAAAACAAAGGGATTTGGGGAGAATCACAATCTTTTCCAAGCCCAGAACCCCAATTCTATTTTGCAGCAATAACGGATGTCAGAGATGTGCTTGACCTTAGACCGATCCAAGCTTCCTTCTCCACGTATTCGATCTATGAGCTCACTGGGAACATCTATAAAATTCAATTCTTGGAGACATGTAAGGTGTTCGATTCCATCAGGCAGTTGTTTTAACTCCATGCACTCACCAATTCGCAGTGTCCGTAATGATGGCATCACCCCATTCTCTATGATGATGGTATTCAATTCAGGGAAATTGCCTAGACTTAATTCAGTAAGCTTTTGGAATCCGGTTTGAAAGACTAATTGATTCCCGACATGTGCATTGTGTAGCACAAGTTTGGTCAGATTCGGTAGTGTTTGGATGTAAGGAAGGAAATCTTCTGTTAATCTGGACCAATGCAAACCCAAGTGCATAACGCTGTCAAGGGAACGAAACCAATGCGGAAATTTTTCTAGCTTTCCAGTTAGGATAAGTGTCTTGAGTAGAGGAGGAGTTGTTGCCAATGCATCCAAGCGTAATACTTCATCCTCATTACTTGTCTTGACACCTAAGAATTGAAGGAGTCTCATGCTCTCAATTGATTTGCATAAATCATTCTCATCAACACCTCTTACATTTGATACACTAAGTCTAGTGAGTTGGGTCATGTGTCGAAGTTGTTTGATTAGCTCGCCTCCTGCCTCAATACCATCCAACACTTGCAAGCTCTCTAGCTTACTAATGTCGAACCTTGCTTGTGTGCTATCTAACCAATTAAAAGACTTAACATCATATGCCGGATAATGGTACATCACAAGATGTCTTAGGTTTTTTAACTTCACCATTCCAACTGGAAGTGACCTTATCATGGACTTCTTAATGTTTAATGTTTCCAAATTATGGAGGTTTCCTATGTCTTTCGGAAGCTCTTTCACTTTTGTTGATCTCAGATTTAAATACCTCAAGTTAAAGCACTTCACTATATCATCTGGGAGCTGAGCAAGCGGAAGATATTTTAGATCCAAGACTCTTAACAGTTTGAAACCAGATGGCAGTGTTTCTAGCGAAGAAGAATAGCTCATCGCAGGGGAAAAAATAAAGAAGGTACGAACCTTTGACATATCTCTGTGTGGTTGAAATTCTCCATTGCTTGCTCGCACTGATAACCGGTGTGAATCTTTACACCCTTCATTTGCTTCATGACTGTGATACACTGCACAAAATTTCTCAGCTTCTGAAATTGAAAGGGCAAGTTCTCGCAAAAGGTCATGCACCTTGAATGTTTTTGCCCTTCCAGATGGTTCCTTCTGAACAACTTGCAGCATGCATCGACAAGTGAGCTCTGCAATGTAGCTTTCAGCAATCTGTTCAGGTGTAGCCCCTCGAACTTGTTCGACAAACCCCTCTGCCATCCACAGCCTTTTAAGCCTTTCACATTTAACCACATAATCTTCTGGAAAAATGCAAAAATATAAGAAGCAACGCTTGAGTCGATAAGGTAAACCGTTGAAGCTTAGCAGTAGGATGCTCCTTACTACTTCAAGTGTTGGATTGTTGCTTAGCTCCCAATTCAAGCTACTGCAGAATCTCGTCCACTCGGACTTTAATCTTTTGGTTGACATGAGAGCACCCAAAGCCACAATTCCAAGGGGTAAACCTTTGCACTTTCCAACAAGATCCGTAGCAATGTGTTCGAGCTCTTGGGGGCAGGACCTGTCTGGCCAGCTAGAGAAAGCTTTCATGGAAAAAAGATCCCAAGCCTCTTTTTCAATGAGAGGATGAACATGGTACACATGGCTTCTGACCCCGAATGAAAATGAAGCAATGTCTTCGTTCCGAGTTGTAAGCACAACTCGACTTCCATGTGCTCCATCAGGAAGTGCTACGTTTATGTGGCTCCAGAGTTCTCTATCCCATACATCATCTAAGACAATCACGTACCTTTTCGGCTGCAAATATTTTATAAGCATTTCCACCAAACCTCTGTAGCTCATATTGCTTATGTCTAGAGGAATAGCTTCCATTGCAGCTCTAAAAAGTTCCTTGATCATTATCTTTAGCAGATCTTCGATGTTGTAAGTTTGCGAGACTGTGATCCAGGCATGACAATCAAAGTGTTTCTTTACAGTTTGACTGTTGAAGGTGTTTGCGACTAAGGTGGTCTTGCCGGAACCTCCCATTCCAACCACCGAAATTACACTTCTTTCTGGATGTTCAGACAACAACCATCCAACTAACTTGTCTTTAGCATCTTTGATTCCCACAAGTTCATCATCTTTAAAGAAAAGAGAGGACTCACCATAGATTCTGACTCGATTGGGATCGTAATTATGTGAAGCACCGATGCCTTCTATGCGATCAACGCCATAACATTGGTTTCTTTCTCGAATGGCTCTGATTGTTCTGATGATCTTGTGCAATTTGATGGCGATCCTATGCCTCTCCCAAAGATGCTTGGGAAAGCAAATCATTTGACGAAAGGCAAAAGTGTATGGACCCCAACTTCGCTGCTTGTTTATTTGATAGGTGAACTCGTCAATGATGTCTTCGATATCGATGGATACGTCCCTCACATTTTCCACCCATGTTTTCTCTACTTCACTGAGAGCTCCCTTCTTTCCAGCATCTGCCAGGAAAGCTTTCATGGTTAGCAGCTCACGCTTGATTTCATCGAGGTGGTCACGAACTCCTCCTATTAGTGACACTTCATTTTCAATTATCGATACTATCTTGCCCGTCAAAAACTCTAATGGAGGTGAAGCCATCTGCTGCCTTTTTTGTTCTTGGTTTGCTCCCCTCTCCTCTCCTCTCCTCTCCTCTGGATTGAATTCAACAGCAATTTCAATCTTTGTACGGTGAGAAAGATGCTTTTCCTGGACCATAAATATCGCGTAGGCCACTTTTATTGACCAACAATTTTTTTCGTAAATAGCACATGTCATGTACTATATCAATGAATTATTAATGTCATGTACTGCCCTGAAATTACTGCGTTATGTTCAAATCCTCCACTCTCCCTCCCGTGTACTTCACTCTCTCTTTCGTGTACGCTAGAGTAATAACTTGTGTTAAAAAAAAAATCGGAATTGTGGTTTTTCGTTATAGTAACTTTTTAGTGTAAAAATATGGTTTTTAATTAAAGTAAACAATACTGAGAACTTTTCGTTAAAGTTCTTTTTTTGTATGTATCCACTTATGGAAATAAAACATCATGTATACGGGCCAACTTAAAATTTTCTACAGATCACAAACAAGACTCCTTACCTCATTCCTGATTTGTTATGCTAGCCTAACCTATAATTTGGTCTCATCCCCGCTCACACATTCCTAATCCGCCTTCCCCACACAAGACCTTTTCAGGGCCAGCCCTAAAACCAGCCTCAATGGCAAAGTGGAATTTTATTTTTTTTGAATAAACGATATTATCTACACCGAGAAAGTGTAGGGTGAACTAAGCCTCATAATGAACTAGTGATAATGTGATTCAAACTCGCATTTGATAAGTTTATTTTCATTTTTTAATTAAAAAACTAGAATTCACTTACAACGCGCACCCCCAATTCCAATACAATACGTCCTATCTCAAACACGAGTGTCCTCGGTCCTAAACTAGTGATGGCAAACAACGAGAAAATTAGACTCCCAAATAAAATGATCTCATTAGATTGATATATGGACCATTTTCCCCTATAACATCATATCATTGATCCAAAATTACACTTAACTTGCTACAAAGCCCAACCCACCCACCGACTATCCAAAATTAATTAACCCAAGACAATGCCAACTGAAAACAGCAACAAACGGCCCGCAGAGACAAATTGTCCAAATATAAAAATCTTTTTTTAATAAAAAATATTAAAAGAAAATAAACTACGCAGAGAGAGAGAGGCAGAAGAAACCCACAGCGATGATCTGAGGAAAGCTTCCAAATTCCCTCCACCGTCTCCTCCGTCGTCGTCAGCCCTAAACCCCTAGACTTCCTTCCCAATTCCGCCCTTCACATACACCTATACATATCACATATTCGAACACTGCTTTTATGATTTAATTTGTATCATACACATTGCAATTCCCATTCGTCCGAGCATGTCTCTCAACATGAAAACCCTAACCCAAGCCTTCGCCAAGACCGCTGCAGCCATCGAAAAGACCGTGCAGACCACGGTCCAGGAAGTCGCCGGACCCAAGCCTCTCCAGGACTACGAGCTCTTCGATCAGATCGGGTCAGCCGGACCGGGCCTGGTCTGGAAGCTCTACTCGGCCAAGGCGGCTCGCGATTCCACGCGCGCTCACCAGTACCCCACCGTCTGCGTCTGGGTTTTGGATAAGAAGGCTCTGTCGGAGGCGCGCCTGCGCGCCGGATTGACCAAGGCGGCGGAAGATGGGTTTTTGGAGATTATTCGGGCTGATGCGGCGAGGCTGGTGAGGCTGAGGCATCCCGGGGTGGTGCACGTGGTGCAGGCGCTGGATGAGAACAAGAATGCCATGGCAATGGTGACGGAGCCGTTGTTTGCGTCTGTGGCAAATGCGCTTGGGAATGTGGAGAATGTGGCTAAGGTGCCCAAGGAGCTTAAAGGAATGGTAGGTAGGCTCGAGTTTCGATAGTGTAATTTTAGTAATTTAGTGAATGCATTTTTTGGATTCGTATCATCGGATGCCAACCCGTAATTATTGGAATGTAGTTCAAATCATTGAAATGCTTGGTCGGCTTCAGTTTCTTTTATGTGGATCAGTAAAGTAACCGACTTGAATTCGAATTTAGCTGTGTGATTTTGAGCCTTTTGAGAATGATACATTATTGGTGTTAATAAGCGGATGTTCTGTAGAACAAGCAAGTTGTTCGTATTCTGAATACGATGTGCTCATTCTTGTCTCTAGATCTATGCCCATTTGTCAGAAATCAGGGAACACATCTGTTATTATTTTCTCTATGGCATCTTAGTTTTCAAGATGGAGGTCACTGCTTTTGGCGGTTTGCTTGTATTGGATAGCCAGGATAGGCCAAGCTATTTGACGCTTAGCTTTCTAATTCTTCTTCAGAGTTATTTTTTGTCTTCCGTATAACTCATTGTCCAATATGAACTCTTGAACTTGAAAACAAGTTTGGATTTCTGCACATTGATGTTCAATGCATATCATACTTATTTTGACTGAGGAAATCAAAATGCTATGAGCAACCTCAATACTATTGGGATTATTATATCGAAATTAGTAAAACAAATAACAGTAAATTTGTTGGTGGTAAAGTAATTTTTTATAGCTAATTAAATTAATCTAGTTGTAAATTTTGTAATGGGCAAGAAATTTTCTCTTCCCCAAGGGGAGAATGTTCTGGAAAATATTCTTCTGCGGAAAGTGCATTTTCTTTAGTCAATCTCCCATCTGTCATGTGCTATGTTCTGAATCATACTGTGATATAATAACTTGCTCAAAAGGATTTTTGCTTTGCAGGAAATGGGTATATTGGAGGTGAAGCATGGTTTGCTCCAGTTAGCAGAATCCTTAGACTTTCTCCATAACAATGCGCGTCTCATTCATCGGGCTATATCACCTGAGGTTACAACTTCTTCTTTCTTTGTTTTCACAACATTTGAAATATGTAGAAGTGAAATTTGTCAAAATTTAAATTCATTTGTAGATATTTTATCTCTGTTTATCTGGAGGCTAGAATATCTAGCCGATTAAGTTTATTTCTTGTCCAGGTTAACGGGGAGATATATTTACCAAGGAAAAGAGTACTTTCTCATTTTATTGCTTGATCTTTATGAATTAATCCCTAACCCAATCTAAGAAGCATGTTTCTTGTCAATTAGTATCATAATTGTCCTCCAAGTTAGAGGTTCATTGCATATTGAATATGTCAATTTAATGTGAAACCTATTGCTGCAGATTGTCTTTATTACATCAAGTGGAGCTTGGAAGCTTGGTGGATTTGGTTTTGCAATCTCAACAGATCAAGCCTCGGGAAATATGACTAATGTTCAGGCATTCCATTATGCTGTGAGTGAAGCCTCTTTTATTATCTTATTATACAAAGAATTCGACTTCACTTGCACATTTTAACAATCATGAAAATGTGCCATTCTGTTCTGCAGAAACATTATTACTACACATTTGGTTTGTAGATATCTCTTATTATAGCATTTACGTTCTGCATGTACTTACATTCGTGAATCTATGAATGTCTTCATTTTCTTCCTTGGTCTTTATCCAATTGTTTCCATCTATGCAGTTGCTTTTGCAACAACCTTGAATTTTCTATTCCTGCACACCGGACTCTTGACAAATAGTTAAGAGTTTAGCATTTTCTTTATGATCAGTATGATGCTTCCATGTGAAAATGTTGACCTTCATTTTTTAGGTTATTAAGCTTATTTATATCCATTGAGAATCCCCCATGAGCAATATCTGCCTATCATTAACTAATTTGATACGGGTTGCACAGGAATATGATGTTGAGGACTCTGTGCTGCCCATTCAGCCATCACTGAATTACACTGCTCCTGAAATTGCAAAGAGCAAAGCATCTTCAGCTGGATGTTCTTCTGATATTTTCAGTTTTGGTTGTCTTGCCTACCACTTGATTGCTCACAAGCCTTTGCTCGACTGCCACAACAATGTCAAGATGGTAACCTTCATTCAAATTCTTCACTCTTTCATGCAAATGCAAGTGTTTAATTGATAGCTTGTTCATGTACGGAAACACAAAAAGTGCTTGTGGTATGCTCATCTCCTTTAGCAAGGATCTCCAACTTTTAGCTGTTGCTTCCCCTGCACGTACAATAAAATAGGTCATGGAAAGTAGGATATTTGTAATGGTCTTTAATACTTTTCTTCATTTTCATTGAGTCATCCTCATCCTTGATCTATGATTTTGTGTATTAGTGATATTGTTAATACTGAAGTTTTTCTTTTGCAGTATATGAATACCTTAAGTTACTTATCGAGTGAAGCCTTTTCCTCTATTCCTTCGGAGCTAGTTCCTGACTTGCAAAGGATGATTTCTACAAATGAGGCTTTCAGGCCAACAGCAATTGAATTTACAGGTAAATCATTAAATGTAGGAAAACATTTCTCTGCTTCCTATCAATGTAGAATGTAGAGACAGAGATAAGGATGATATGTGTAAAGAGACAGAGAAGGATAAAGAGTGATAAATCATGGTAAAATCAAGTATGTATTAATATTCAAAATCTCAAAAACTATTACTAGGAACCTATTGATAATTTAATATAAGCAATCCAAGATTATTAAGAACTTTGAAATAATTAAACCGAGTAACTGAATTCACAGGTTTTATTGATTAAAAGTTAATATTAATATATATCTAAGCCCACCGTCATTCGTACAAATAGAAGGCATGAGGAGTTCGGGTTGTTCCTGTCCTGAATCCTGATACATGAAAATCAGTCCCAAATCTTCATGGAAGCCAAAAGTAATGTAGTATTATGGTTAGAATTCGTTTGGTCATATATGTATTTTTGTTTTAATCTGTACAGTATAAAATGCATACACATTTGGCCACGTTAATATTGTTTTGTTACATATTAAGTGTACTTTGATTGCTATTAGTCTCATACTCGGGTTTGTTATAATATTTGTTTGCAGGTTCTCCATTTTTCCGGGATGACACTAGGTTGCGTGCTCTTCGCTTTCTCGACCACATGCTTGTATGCATTTGTATTTCTGCTTAATCAGTGCATGCTTCTGAGATATTGTTACCCTAGATTAATGTCTTAAGAAAAAAAAAAGGCTTGAAATCATAAATCATTTTTTTTTTCATTTGCAGGAAAGAGATAACATGCAGAAGTCTGAATTCCTGAAAGCATTATCTGATATGTGGAAAGATTTCGATTCTCGAGTATTGCGATATAAGGTTTGATTTATGTTTTGAATATGTGTTTGAATTTTGGAAACAAAGATTAATGAAAAGATCACATGATTATTGAAATGAAAACCACATGATGATTTTTGTTTTGGGTTTGAGAAAGAAAGATCCCCTCAGGTATCTGGTTATGCCTATTGGTAATTTGTATTTCACTATATTGGATTTCATAGTTTTGTTCAGCCAACTGCTGAAGATATTAACTATCTTCACACATGGACCACTTGAATGATTGAACATGGTCTCTATTATGTTTTTCTAGGTACTGCCGCCGCTTTGTGCAGAACTTAGGAATTTGGTTATGCAACCAATGATTCTGCCCATGGTTCTCACGATTGCAGAGTCCCAGGTACTAATTGCTTTGTTTTTGTGATTGGAATTGAGTCATTGGTATACCTACAAAGAAAAGCTTTTGTGAATTTATTGAGCTTTGTAAATGATTGTGAGTGTTTGTAAACTAATCATACAAGGCTCGTTATGATGTCTTAGATTTATCATAATTCTGATAAAAAAGATGGTAGCAATGATGGATGCTTTTTTGGGGGTAGTTTAGGCAGTTTGGAAAGTTTTATTTTTGTCGCTGTAGTTTTGAAAATGTAGCCTTGTCCATAGTGTGCATATATGTTGTTTTTCATAAGAAAATATTGGTTTTCTGTTAAAAGAAAATTGTTGTCAGCTACCGTTGTCCAAACAATGGAAGGGTTAACTGAGCAAATAAGGTGTTCCCACAGAATCACTCAAAAAGTATATGTGAGTTTTTGAAAAATACAAGAAACAAATATGTGATGATCTCATAAAAACTGTGATGATACTTTATTTTTGAAAACTGGCACTATTATTCACATGCACACGCACACGCACACGCGCGCGCGCACACACACACACACACACTCCTCTAGTATTCGAATTTATGCACATCATCAGGTGACAGTGAATGCTTTACATTTCATAACCATGAGTTGGTTTTTCAATTGGATTAACTAAGTTTATGTCTTCAACATAATGTAGGATAAGAATGACTTTGAGTTATCAACATTGCCAGCCCTTGTTCCTGTCCTGAGCACCGCTGTGGGAGACACATTGTTGTTGCTTTTGAAGCATGCAGAGCTTATAATCAACAAGGTAAGTGAAAACAGTATGCTGATTCTCATATTTGGTAGTTTAAGATATTTTTGCATTCTGTGGTTCAATCCCTGCACTCTTTGTGTACTGTGGATGTTCAGTGCGTGGAAAGGGGTGCTGATTCCCAGACATAAAACCAGAAAAAGAATGTGAAGTTAGTTTCTATATTGATACATTAGGCTAATTGTCGTGAACCTTTTAATTATATCTGCCGGGTTCCAGTGGATTACTATGTTGCTGGTAGATACTTTTCTGATTATTGAGTTATACACTTAACCTGTTATGTTTTTATTTTAGACTATGCAAGATTACTTGATATCACACGTCCTGCCCATGATTGTTCGAGCGTATGGTGATGCCGATGCTCGCATACAGGAGGAGGTTTTGAGAAAGTCTTCTTTCCTTGCTAAGAAAATTGATGTTCAGGTGAGTATGCATTTACATTCTTTTGAAGAGCGCACACACACATAAACGTTATTCTCGAAGCAATGAAAACATTTGTTAATGAGTACTTCAAACAGCAACCCAAACAACACAGGACTGAATAAAAAAGTTTAAATTCCTATCGATGGAGAACAGAAGTCTGCAGTAGAAATTTAATTTTGAATGTTACTTTTGAAGATGTGTTACAGTTGTGGATTATACCGCTGGCTTTTTTTCCATAATACAAAACTGTGTTTAGCACATGGATGAAGATAAACAAAAGCTATATTTCAGCCATGTAACAGTTTTATTATCTTTCTTCTAAAGGAACATTTTATGGGAGAACTACTAGTATTTGTTGTCTTATATTTTCATTCTTTCCAGCTAGTGAAACAAGCTATTCTGCCTCGTGTTCATGGCTTAGCTCTTAAGACAACTGTTGCCGCGGTATGTATTGATTGTTTTATTGGATTTCTTTTCTTAAGTTTAATTTAAGAACATTCTCAGTGTGCATTCATCTTAATAACACCCTACTATTTCTGGCTCCGCCGAGTTCTCATTGTGCATCCATCTTAAATGACGCCCTACAACTGTCACTTCTATTATATTTTATTTCTGTTATGCAGACTAATTGATTGTACTTAGCACTCGATAATAAAGAGTGATTGACCTAATCATAGCAAGATGGAATTTTAAATCACACTTTTATTTGTGCATCGTGTGCTAGTTGTATATTGCATCCTCAAATATGCCCCTGACATTTTGCATTACTGATCCTGGTTGCTGCCGGAATGATTTGATTGAGTGATTATTACAGCCTAAATTTTTATTGAAGCATAATTATTTCTTTTGTTGAATTTGCACAGCATATACTGTTTTTCTGATTCCACTAATTATTAAACCATTTGATTGTTTGCCCGTGCTTCTACTTCTGAGGAAATTGACTCTTCAAACTGCCATTCATTAGTGAACATGTAACTTAAAAAAAATGGTGTGATTCGGCATTGTGAAAATTATAGAGGAATCAAATAATAATGTGGGAGTCACCCTGCGATCCACCTCGTGAATCTTCGGCTTTAGTTGGTTTCTCCAATATCATCAATTTGTGTATTTTTCTTGGGACAATGGAATGCTTGTGGCCGTGAATTCATGAGAAACTAAAGTCCCAAAATACAGTTTTCTTTAGTTTTTCTGAATTGAGGGTCAGTAGTATGACAGTTCAAGATGAATGAACTGAATGTTGCCCTTTTTTTTTCTTGGTATGTGGGTTCAACTGTAGCTCTTAATTCCATGAGACTGGTAGTTCAAGGTGGCTCTTGAATGACTTGACTTGGGTGATTTTTATTTTATTTTATTTTATTTTGTTGTGGTTTAACCTTGATGTAAGAATTGGACGTGAATTTCAAATGTACTTATTTTGGCAGGTGAGAGTCAATGCTTTGCTTTGTCTAGGAGATTTGATTCCTACTCTTGATAAGCATGCTATTTTGGATATTCTGCAAACAATTCAGCGTTGTACTGCAGTTGACCGTTCTGCTCCTACCCTTATGTGTACTCTTGGGGTGTCAAACTCAATTCTTAAGCAGGTAACAGTTTCCAATAATGAATCTTGTTCTGGAGTCGTTTTATCTGCTTCTGTAGCATTCTACCCTTATATTGCAATGTATTATTACAAAGTTGCAAGATATAATTCATCGTCTTTGCTTTTATGATTTTCAGCACGGGGTAGAATTTGTTGCAGAGCATGTCCTCCCACTGCTGATACCTCTTCTTACTGCCCAGCAATTAAATGTTCAGCAGTTTGCCAAATACATGCTCTTTGTCAAGGATATTCTGAGGTAACGTGTTGTGCTTCTTCACCCCATTAATGTCTGCATGCTTACATGCATTCTTATCAGTTTCAGCATTATATAATTCTTTCTTGCGTTTAGTTTTTCTAATATTGAGTGTTACTCTCCTTTTGTATACTGGACCTATTGGTTTTGTGGCAGGAAGATAGAGGAAAAACGAGGAGTTACTGTGACAGATTCTGGAATTCCGGAGGTAAAACTGTCTCCATCTGCCAATGGGCTCCACTCCCACGACTCAAGCAAAATTAGCGGAAATGTTGCCACCGCTGCAAACAGCAGTCCGGCATGGGATGAAGATTGGGGTCCCATCAGAAAGCAGCCCTCCAATTCCCTCCAAAATTCTACAAATTCCACTACCTCCACTTATCCCACTCTGGGTAATGAACCAATTCAAGTAACTTCGTCACAGCCAAATTCCTTGTTGCGAACTGCAGTATCTAGTCAGCAAACACCCGTGTCATGTCCCCCAGTTGATATAGAATGGCCTCCTCGAGCGTCTTCTGGAGTTAACCCTGTTGCTGATGCTGAGAAGCAATTAAATGCAGGAACCTCATCCAGTTCCAGTTTTGATGACATAGATCCTTTTGCTAACTGGCCCCCACGGCCTAGTGGCCAACTAAGTGGAACGGGCCCTTCCAACAATGGTACGATAGAGTCTCCCAGAAACAAATATGGTCCTAGTTCACTGTCCAGTACATCAAACAGTATGAACCTCTACAACAATAGCAATGACAGTTGGGCCTTTGGTACTGGAAGTTCTGTTGAGCAAATAGGACTTAATCAAGGCAATGCATCGATTACTGGTGGTTTGGGTAGCGCAGGTTTTAACCCCCAGAGTTCTATTGGATTTATGAAACAGAATCAACCGATATCAGCTTCAAATGCTTACACAGATAAAAAATCAGCTGATCTTGGGTCCATATTTGCTTCTGGAAACAATGGGCAGACATCACTTAGGCTTGCTCCTCCCCCATCGACTGCTGTAGGTCGAGGAAGAGGTAGAGGGAAGGGTGCTAGTTCAGTGTCACGCTCCAGCCATGCCAAAACGGCAACTGAACAGCCACCCCTTTTGGATCTGCTATAAAGCTTAATACATGGTTTGTACCTTCATTAACGTTGGATGTAAAAAGGGCAAAACAAAAGATTTGGGAGTGGCCCATGTGGAGTAGGCCTGCCTTGCTGTGTGGAGAGATTGATTTTGTAAATGGTTTTGGGATACAAGTGTCATATTTCGAGCATGGGGGAGTGATTGCGGCAGCTCTCGAGGATGGCAAGGTTTGTTATGTATTGGTCTTTTCTGTGCTTAGTTTGTATTTTGTTGTGATTTGGCACCAAATTTTGCATTGGTAATTTGAAAGGTTTTTCGGTTCAATTATTCTGGGTAGTGTATTGTTCGTTGCAGGCCCAGCTTCAATGACTGGGTTTGAAATCAATAAAAGAGATTGTGGGTGGCTAAATGCTAATGGAATTTTGTTTTGCTACTCCGATATGATTTTGTAGTCACTGAGTCATCGCCAAGCGCCTATTTTACTTATTCCGTTCATTTTTTCTGCTGTTGGAAATTGTTACATGAGGTGAGAGATTGAAGGTGGTTTTATTGTGGTTATGGTAGTAAACACTCAAGTGCGTTCCCAGTGCTGACTGCTGAGTGTGTGTGAGAGTGGTTATTGTACATTTCAATTTTGTATGTAGTAAAATCATGATTGGCTTATCCTCAAATCAAGACAGCAATTCACCCGTTTGATCCCTATTTGGGCACTTAATTTGGTCGTGCTGCAAATGCACTTAACTCTCTCAGTAAACTAATTACCAAGCCTCATTTCTTTTAGGATCTTTGTAATATGCTTCTAATGAGTCCAAGTGTCGGATTTATGGGGTTAGAGTTCCGATTCCGGTTTCAATATCTAGGTCTGTTATTTGAGCGAGATTCAAATATAACCAAAACTATCGCAAAGAGATTTGAACTTAAATGCAGAAAGAGAGCCAATTTGGCTAGGCTAGGCTCAAATATGCAGTATGTTTGTAAAAACCAACCAAGTGTTTTGAAGCACGAACCAAAGGGACTGCTTATCATCTAAGGATTAGGATCCTCTCCTGAGTTTAGAAGGCTGAGCCTCCTAAGCAAATCCATCGGACCGTTGAAATTTGATCAAACGGCTACAATTATTATAACTTTTAGAAAGACCCTCAGTTTGTAGCCGTTTGATCAAATTTCAACGGTGTAATATCTGTACATCATCACATCACGTAGTGTTACAATTTTATTTATATTACAATATAATATTCGTGTTTAATTTTGAATTATTTATTACTATGTCTTAAAATAAAACAAATTAATCTTGATACCAACTCGTATACATATAACAAGTACATCACGCGATAAACATTTTAAACGAGCACAAA
>JAOTRO020000005.1:201593-215905 GCA_028566515.2 Pyracantha coccinea | reverse complement strand
GAACGAACACCACCCTGCACCTTATTTCCGTTGATCAGATATTGGCCCTCCTACCAAACAGCGAGTGTTTCTCACTAACATTCTATCATTCTTCTGTGATAATCATTTATACGAGAGAAGCATAGCATGTAAACGATACTTCTCCCAGTGATATAAGCGTGCACATGTTATGCACGGGTAAAGGACGTGCTTGTCTACCGTTCTACGCAATCCTCTTCTGATTACGATGGTATGCATGAGCACATTTAGCACACTGATGCGAATATGCATGCTTTGACATCCAAAATCAACAATGCCACATCAGATTTTACAGCGTCCAGTCACTTGATCAATCTGCAATGACCACACGGCAGCCCTATCCATTTCATTTGTAACGCCAGTAAAGCTTTTTACTCCATTTCTGTTAGGGAGTGACGCCATGCCACCAGCGGCGCAAGAGAGGAAGGAGAAAGGAAAATGCTAGAGAACCCACGCATATGCACCACATTAAGGGCTCATTTGGTATGTAGGATTGGAATGGAATGAAAAGCTGCCGACCCCAAGGCACGTAGAGGGGAGAAGTGAAAAAACCATGACCAACTAGAGGGTACAACAGATATACAGCCCATATGAGAAACCGGATCCTTTACTATTAATTTGAATATAAATACTAAGTAAACAACCTAGACGCTTAAACCCCAAACAAAATACACTCAAAAGCAGCAAAAAACTACCAAAGGATGCTATTTCAACAGGAATTCCCTTCTAGACCAAGATGCTTTGTAACCAATGAAGCATTTCATATATGGAAACTCTGATATCCAAAACCTACAGAAAAGCTACCACAACAGCATCAAGGAGCTTACAGTTCCTTAATGCTGTTGTGGTAGTGTTTCTGTAGGTTTTGGAGCTTACAGTGCAGTCACTCAAAAAACTGGAGCACCTTTTGAGAAAAAACAATGCGTCTACCGTAATGTAGCTTTCATATTAGTTCATTAAAACACAGCCTCCACATGTCCATGTTAACAATCAAAAATACAGAGAATGGGAGCAGCAGAAATCTAAACTCAGTTACTCTAGGTCTAACTAGCACACTGTAACTACTTCGCAAAGCATAAAGCTACGGAAAAGAAAAAAATTTCACTGATTGATCAAAGCACAATGAGACATGCCATTGCTTTTGAAAGTCTCAGTGAGTTTTATAAAGTCAATTGGTCCACAGGTCAGATCATACACCAACCAGCAAATATCTAACAAGCATCATTGCGTTCTACAGAGAGAATACACACTACCAATACAACACAATATGGGATCACTGTGTATAGATATTGGGCCCACAGGCATGAACATGGAGTGCATATACATGCACAGCAAACCAAATTACTTCTCTTACAAACTCGTTATTTAGAACAGAGTGTACAAGTCTCACAATCTAAATGGAACTCCATCAAACTTTGATTAAAATGCCAACGATTATATACAAGAACTAAGAACAAATATGAAGAAAGAAAAATTCTAACATTATGAAGATATTAATGTAAAGAGGTTTTGAAGGGGGGTTTTTAACAAATCATTGAATGCCAAAGTTTAGTGTCAGCCTTCTGAAGATAAGCATCGTACTATTAAATAATGAAACTACAACAACTACAGCAAACAGAACTACCACTTCTCAAGTCTAAACATAGGAAGCACAACAAATATACAAACCTCAGTACACCTATGAATTGGCACAGTGAGCATTGACAAAACAAACTAGCTTACTTCCATTTACCCATTAAATACCCCAACGTGAAGTAGACTGAAGTTGATAATTTACCAGAAGTATTACCCATGGAAAAGGTCCGAAACCTATTCATCTTCATATTAAATTCTAGTAAGAAGGATAGGAGATTGGGTTGCTCATATCATAGCGGCGTGACCTAGTGCGACTAATGGTATCCAGTGTTGCCCCAATAACTCTTCGACTATAATCGTAATTGTTGCCATTGAAATGTAATCCATACCCATTAGATTGGTTATTTACACCAGGGGGAGTGGGCTCTGAATAAAAAAGAATGTTTCAGCAAGTATGAAATAATCAAAACAGCCGGTAGAAATTTTGACTTTAAAAAAAAAAAACAGAAACCCAAGGAAATGAAACAAAAGAAGGGAGAAAACACATCACCTGGGGGATAGTCTGAAATTCTGGGTGTGGATAAACCCACAGAATTCGGAGAGTTTTCCATACTGTTAATTGGTACAGGGGCGGACCTCAGTTTGTGAGGAAAATTGTGTGTGGTTGTCACCATAGAAGTAGTATTATGCGAGGGCTTGTCTTGCCCAGAGATCTGTGAGCCAAAAACCATGTGTCAGTGTCAAGAATCTTAATAAGAAATTAAATATCCTGCAGAGAAAAAGCTGCAAATGCTGGTCTGCCGCCAATCACATAAAGGCACCCCACATAGCATGAGCTAACAATAACATTACTGCCTTTGGATCATAACGGCAGCAATGAAAATAATCAGGTTGGTTTGGTGAAATGAAAGAAATATTCCAGACAACTAGCAGAGAGAGCGTCACGGCATCCGGAGACGGTAGCATGCTATATAACTCTAATTTCACACAACTTATCAAAGCCAACAAGGAATTCAACACAGCAAAAGAAACATCACGGAAGCATTTCAAGGGAGAAAAACAAGGTACCGCAAACTTGAGTGTCCGATTGTAGAGAGTGACAAGACCAGTGAAAAGCCTAACAGCATAGTCAGCAATCTCCTCAGATTCATATTCTGCAAAAGCAAAACCTTTAGGCTTATCGGTGTCTTTGTCTCGCGGAATGTGCAGGTCTACCACCCTCCCCGCCTGAATGAGAATATCATACAAAACTCTATCACTCACTCGCTCGTCCAAATTACCTGTTTCAATAAAACTCATCTAATCATGCATATCACCAATTATTCTGAAAAATTAATTCCTCATCAAATATAAAACAAAACAATTCCCTGCAAGATTCATTCAGCAACAAAACTTTTCAAACTAAATTCTAAATTTGGGAAATTTTCAGCGACGCCCAAAAGCACAATTTTAACCACACTGTTTTTAAATTTATTTAGGGACTTTGAGCTACGAACAATTTTCCTTGAATTGAAAAAAATCAGAAGCAAATAATGTGCGACAAATTAGAAAGAACGCAAGGATGACAGACCTATGTAAACGCTGGATTTTGAGTGGGTGGACATGGTGGATTTGACTTCCGCAGATCGGATGAGGAACCCTAGCTCGAACGACGCAGTAAAGCAGCTGACAAAAACGGCCTTCTGCTTCTTCGTTTGAAAAGACTCTGCTCTATATAGTCAACTACAGTGAAATCTGAGATTACCGACTCAGATTTGGCGTCGGATTTCTGATTGCAAATTTGCAACCGTTGAATTTCCAGTCGTAATACTCAATGACACGTCTTCTTCTCCTTCCTTCCCCGGGAAAGGAAAAGACACGGTTGGGCCACTTAATTCAGCAATTTTCTTCGGTACATAGGAGGGCCTAAGGCCCAACAAAACCAATTAATACAATTCATGTTACGTACCATTCAATGATACGAGTGTTTTAACCATTAAATTTAATTCAAAATTTGTTAAATCTTATATTTTTAAACACAACAACTGTTCATTTTTTGAATCATTTGAAATACAACAAACAACGGTTAGCAATCGAGAAGCACTTAAAATGTTAGAACAAACTAACGAAGTAATGCATTTTGAAAACGAACTAAATGTTTCTTCTTAATACTGTCACATCCTCTAATTGGTAAGGCAGCTTCAAATTTAAATTCAACTTCAAACTCTTCTTCCGTGTTAATATTCACATGAACGACTTACATCATCACCTAGTATTTTTGTGGGTGCAAGTAGCAAAAGGGTATACCAGAGAAGCCAGCAGCCAAAAATTTAACACTAGTTGATCTAATCAGAAAGATAATAGGCGCATTTTCCCTTTGTCAGTTTGTCCTATTGGCTTGAGATGAGTAAGCCTTGTGAAGCTTAATTGGTGTCTGGCCGGTAATATATTTGTTCGATTACATCTTCTGCTTCTTCACCATGACGCTGGCACTCTGCAGATAATCGGGAGTTAGACAAGTTAGAAATCAAAATATGGTAAAGACATAAAGAATGATTACATGTGGTAAAGTGAAACAAAAAAGAGTAAGCTTTCAGCTTGTTTGAGTATGAGCATGAGATTAGGTGTTAATGGAGGCCGGCTGTTTCACTGTTTCAGTCCATTGCGAATAAGAAGGTCTTATTAGAAGAGGCACGCTAATCCTTACTGGTGAAGGACTAAAGTTTTTTCTGAACTTTTCGTTAGTTTTGCTTATTTGGGAGTTTTAACGAAATACTCCAGGTATTGTTCATTTTTAACGAAAATAAAGTTTTTTTGAACTTTTTGTTAGTTTTCCTTATTTTGAAACATTAACTGATATATTATAGGAAACATATTCACTTTCCGGATTTTAATAGGGTATCCGTATTGGTTTTGACAAGGATTCTGACGGGGAGGAGGACTGCTGTGTTTCCTCATTAATCTACTTGAAAAACCAGCCCAACTTTTACTTACTTCCAACCCTTGCTTCATCTCCAAGTCAAAGGAGAACAAACGAAGACTACTCCTCTTCCCTCACTCTCTCTACACACACACACAAGACAGGCAAACCGAAAATTCTTGATCTCTCTATCAGAGAGAAAGCAGAAGAATCTTTTGAGTTTTTTCTATGCAATTGAAGAGTTGATCGTGGCGAATCATGGAGACAAGCTGCGGCGCCATCAAGGTGAACAAGTTACAACTTGTACGACGGTGGTTAAGAAGTCAATGGTGGAGGGGAGTGCAAGTTGCTAGAAAGTGATCCAATAAGTGCTTTCATTCCAATTCCAATGTAACTAATTTGCACAAGTTAGCAAGTTTATGCTGACTGAAATTTGATGTCAACGATTTTTGGCACTACTCTTGCATCTTAATTTAAAAAGTTCAAGCAGACTCCACCAGTTGATGCACTTATTTAGGCCTTCAAGAACAGAACAATCTAGAAAACAAGTAGCCATGACATCCCTGCACGATATCAAGCAAAGCAACAGTTTGGCATGCTTCCTCAACTGGACGGTCCTTCCATTGATTCAGTATAGCTTCGGCGACTGGACCAATCTGATGCTGCAGTACCGCCGCACCAAGGGGTCCTACCAAATTGAGCCTTGTCGCTGCAGAAATAACATCTCTCATTGTAATGAACATGTAAGCCCTTTGAGAAGTAGTGCTATCCAACCCAAGCAGTCCACATATAACCCCAAACAGAGGAGCATGGTGAAAAGAAACAACACCAGTACTCAAACAAGCTTCCCTCATAGATTTAAGAGACGGTATTTCCGAATACACAGATGCAGCCACCCTCATCAGTGCCGACCCTTGTGCAATTGATGCCTTTCTACTCACTTCATTAGTCAGCATTGCATCCAAGATTTTGTCGAGTCTACGCCTGGTCTCCGAATCAGGGGATACTGTTGCAGAATGCACAAAAGGAAGCAGTAAGCTTCCAGTGTTCTCCAACAGATGTATTATGAAAGTTTGGAGATCTTCAGGACCGGAGACTATGCGAGCTTGGATTGCAGCCTCAAGACCAAAAGAATGAGCAAAACCGCCAGTTGGGAGAATTGAATCGAGCAGTTGCCATTGGCTCCACTGTAAGAAGGAGTCTGATGAAGCACGTTTTTTGGTTTCTCTGTCTACGTCCATAGGATCTGTTGGGAGGTCAGAATCAAGCAGTGACCATTGATTCTGCTGTAAATGAGAGCCTGATGAAGCACGTTTCTTGTTTTCTTTGTTTCCGTCTATCTGATTCTGACCCTCCATTTCAAAAAGATGAAACCACTCTGCTTAGAGTTAGAAGAAAACACGACATGATTAAATCAAAACAATAACGCTGTTTATTTCTTCTTCTATTTATCAATTGACATCACTTGGTACAATAAGGTTTATGCGAGTAGGGATGCTCATGATGAATGACAAATCTACGACGACTAAAACACATAATCATAAATGTCTGCTCAAACATATTAGTCATGAATTTCAGTAGCATTACGGCCTCATTATTACTTTTTCATTGTTCAGAATCTACTCTATTTTACTGAGGGAGGGAGAATCGAACTCGGAACCTCGAGTTCATGCTCATAAACAAATGATCTACAATCCCTTCAGGGCCTTTACTGTTCAGAATGTACTCTGTACTATACGGTAACTGTTGCAATACATACAAGATTATCTGATATAGGCAATGCTCTTAAACTTGAGGTAAATTAATAATTTAAATAAAATTGAAATACATACGTACACACACGCTGCCTCCCGATTCAGGAATCCCTCAATTTATCATCACTCTCTCCCAATTCGGCAGCGGTCTGGAATTCAGGAGATAAAATTAGTAGCTTGCCCCCTATTCAAACTGACACACCCCGACCCCAATATCACCAAATATCAGGACAGGCACGTGCTGGCTGACACCGAGGGTGACGAAGCCATTTTGAACACGCATACCAAACTGACATCAAATCTTCACAAAGCTGAAAAAGGACTTACCCAAACACAGACCAGTTAGTTATAAAACGGAAATGGCCACAGACCCGCCATGGTTTGACTGAGGGGGTTCACCGGAATCTGGGAAAAGGTAAACAGTTCAGAGGTTAAATCTTCGTATTTAACCTCACAATTTCCCCAATGAATTCAGGAACTCACCCAAAGTTGAAATTAGCCCCAGTGGATTGATTCCTCCTCGGTTTCGCCGGAGAATGACCAAGGAGGTCAACGAATTTTGCTGGGTAAAGGAACAGTCAACAAACAGGGGTTTAAACCCTTAAATTTTCAATTGAATTTGACATGCAAGGCATGAAGACCATACCTGGGGTCAAATAGAAATCAAATCGAGTTCGTAGAACCTCGAATTCGTCAAGTTTAAACATGCATCTCGCTGGTCTCACATCAGGCAACTAGGAAACGTAACAGAAGGTCACAGAGGTTTATAACTCGAATTCTAACTCAAATCCAATAGAAAGAGCAAGGAAATCCTACCTGAGATTGGAAGAGGTTGAGCCCAAGTTTAATACAAAGCCATCTCGTCGGGTTTTGTCCTGATTCTTGCCGGAGACCTCAGGGATTTGAGTTCTCAGATTTTCTTATCCCCAGCACCCAAAACATACATGCAGGAATATTGCCGTGATCCTTAGACCACAGCAATCCTAATTTCAGGAATTTCCATTTGAATTTAGTACGGAAAATGGTGGTTATATGGGTGGAGAGAGAGTGAGTTGCAGAGAAGAGGAGTGAGGGAGAGGGAGAGGGAGAGGGCACGGGGAAGAAGAGAAAAGAGGGAGAAGTGGGGTGTGGGTCCCATGAACCACAAAAATCTCACATAAAATAATATTAAATAAAATATAATAATAATATAATAAATAATAAGTACTAAATTCATATATTTAAAAATTATAAAACCGTAATATTTAGGAATTGATCATTACACAAAACAAAAGTAGAAGAAGAATAAAAAGAAGAAGATTTTACCTCTTTCTAATATGCTGAAAGCTTCAAGGCCTGTTTGGTATCCTATTCAAAAAATTTCATCATTGTGCAAAACACTTCTTAGAAACATGTCTTAAGAACAATTTTCTTTAAAATTCAAAAATTTGTTTGGTATGAAATTCATTGTTTTTAAAGAAAAAAAACTCATCATGTAGTGTGAACTTCTAAATTCAAAGAGAGAAAATGAGAGAGGGTAAAGAGGAAAAGGAGAGAGAAGGAAAGAAAGAGAAGAGAAAGAAATAGGAGGGTGGATCTGAGGAGGGAGAGAGAAATATGAGAGGGTCGAATGAGAGAAAAATATGAGAAGATTGAAGGAAAAAGAAAACTAGAGGAGTGAGAGAAATGATAGAAATAAAAGATAAGGGATTAGGAGTGCGAGAAAAGGGAAGAGTGAAAGAGTGATCTTAAAAGTTAAAAACTTTAAAAACACACTTTTGGTGTTTTTAAGAAAGGAATCGGATCCTCTCCTGAGCTTGGGCTTAGGAGTCTCCTGACCAACACACACGGGCCTTTGGATTTTGATCTAACGGTAACAAATAGGGAGCCTCTCTAAAAGTTATAATAATTGTAGTCGTTGGATCAAAATCCAACGGCCCGTATGTGTCGGTCAGGAGGCTCCTGAGCCCAAGCTCAGGAGAGGATCCAATTCTTTTAAGAAATAGGCTAATTTTTAAGTTAGTTTTGAGTCCAGTTTTTAAAAAATGTCATACCAAACAAGTTTTTAACACTTAAAACTTGAAAACTGTTTTTTAGTTTAAAAAGTTGTATTCAAATAAAATACCATACAAACCCTGTTCTCTATTTCATTTTTAATCAACCCAAAGATCAAACAAATTTTTTCACCAGAGCCACGCTAAAACCTTGCAATAAAAACAAAAAATGTGCAATAATTTCAATTTACTTTTTATTTTGGTCTTCTTTCGGTCGGAAATTTGTACAAAAATAAATTAGTATAAAAGCAAAACAATTAAAAAATATGGTTTTATAAATTAGTAAAACAATAAAAAAATGCATTTGTGGGGATGAGTAATACACTTTCTGTTTTCTTAAATTAGTAAAATAATAAATAATTTCACAAGTATGACATGGTTGACATCTATTTAATTAGAATGAAACTGTAGGATTTCAAAATTAGATGGAAGAAATAGATAAATGGTTGGTTTGGAAAGTGTTTTTAAATGATTAAAAATGTTTTACAGAAAATATTTTGAAACCAATTCCTAATAAAAATGCACATTAATTCTGAAAAAAACACTTGAAGTGCTCTATGCAAAAACACAAAACTATGCTTCATGAAGGCAATAACATTTTCTCTAAAAGTGATTTTAGTTGTTTAAAAACACTTCCCAAACAAACCCAAAAGTGTATTTTGATTAGTGGATGACATTTTTTTTTCTTTTTTCTTTTTGGTCAACAACATTTAATTTGTTTTTCATTGGTAGACGTCTTCTCTTTTGTAGATACATTAACTTTGTAAAAAATAAACAGTAGGTACATAAGTTTCAATATTCAGAGTAATACAAATAATAATCTCATATTTTTTTGCTAATTTACCCTTAATATATACAAATAATATTAATCAACCAATAATTTAATTTACCTACAATGGTAAACTATAACATAAATTATTTTACCTACTAAAACATAGGTAAATTATTTTCCACTAACATAACATTACAAACAAAAACTAACATAACACAAATTTATTTAGGGAAACCTAAAACATAAATTAGAAGTAGAACCACAGTTAGATTCTTGTTTAAAACAACTGGCTAACATAACATTACAAACAAAACCTAACAAAGCCATTGAAAACTCCCCCATCAAGAGTCGAGCATTGCTCGAACCCTAATGGGAAGGCCATACAGCCTAATGAACCCAGCCGCATCAGCCTGATCATATATATCCCCACTCTCAAACGACGAGATGTCCTGCCTGTACAGGCTGTACGGGCTCTTCCGGCTGGTCACGGTAACTGAACCCTTGTACAGCTTAAGAGTTACTGATCCGGTGGTTGTTTTTGAGATTTCCCCCATGAAAGAATCCAAGGACTCGCGAAGTGGGTCAAACCACCTGCCTGCATATACCAGCTCCACGTATTTGAGAGCTAGTGAGTCTTTAACTTGCATTGTTTCTCGGTCCAGTGTTAAAGACTCCAGCTCGCGTGCAGCAGCGAAGAGGATGGTGCCTCCAGGAGTTTCATAGACTCCACGGCTCTTCATACCGACTAGCCGGTTTTCAACCATGTCAACACGGCCAATTCCATGTTTTCCACCAATCTGATTTACATGATCAAGTAGAGATGCTGGTGAAAGCTCCTTCCCATTGACTGAAACTGGAATTCCAGAAACGATTCCAATTTCTACGTACCTACAGGAAACAAGAGCATGGGTTAGAAACATACTCAGCGCACACAGTAAGAGCTAAAACACATAAGATCAGGTGGAACTTACTCAGGTTTATTTGGTGCATCTTCTGGATCGACTGTTAACATGAACATATCCTTCTTGGGCTCGTTTTCTGGGTCTTCCAAAATATCACCCTTTGATCAATTCAATCAACATATAAACAAATGGAAGAGAACTCAATCAGCAAGATCTCATATGAAATTTCCTACTTATCCAGGCAAAAAGTAGAGTCGTAAAGCCTATACCTCATGACTAAGGTGCCACAAATTGCCGTCTCTGCTGTATATGGATTTCTTTGTCACTGGGACAGGTACATTATGTTTCTTAGCGTATTCAATAGCATCTTCTCTACCTGTAATATCCCACTCCCTCCAAGGAGCCACAACATTTAGTTTGGGATTGAGAGCGAAAAATGTCAGCTCAAAGCGAACCTACACAGACAAGAGAGATTGTGTTGAGATTGTGTCAGAAGGAGTACATAAGTTGTTGTAATACTAAACGCTCTGAATTGGAAGGCATGCCTGATCATTTCCTTTCCCAGTGCATCCATGAGCTACAGCATCAGCTCCAACTTCTTTTGCAACATCAACCATGGACTGTTTTTAAGAAATGTCATTTATAGAGTAATAGGTAAATATTTAGTTTAATGAGTAATAGGATATCCTGACATTGACATGACAAAATGACATGGTAAAAATTCTCAAATTGAACTAATAAGGATCTATAATCGGAGAAAACAACCAGCGAGAATTAGACCTCGGAAGAACATATGCACATATCAAGAAATCCAAAAGGTAGTATCTTAACCTTTACATTTGTCTTGACTCTGGATATATCAATCTACAAAGGTAATGAATTCATAACTAAAACAGAAGTTCAAAAATCAAATTGAGAGATTACCTTAGCAATAACAGGACGGGCCATTGAAGTCCCCAACAAGTATTTCCTCTCATAGATTGCACCAGCCCGCAAGCAAGGGAATATGTAATCTTTTACAAACTCCTCCTTTAGATCCTTCACTACTAACTGAGAAGCCCCACTGGCTTTGGCCTTCTTTTCCAGACCATCCAATTCTTTTATACCCTAATAATTTCGAATCATGTAGCAAGCACGCAAGTCAGAACCAATAATGACTATCTTAAAGTACATAGCATGAAACAAGAAAATTTTGACTTTTGAAGCAGATGTTGCTACTTCTGACTTACTTGACCAACATCAGCAGTGAAGCAAACAACATCACAACCATAGTTCTCCCTGCAAGTAAAAAAGTATCAAACAAAACAATAATACAAAGTCAATAATCAGAAGTAAAATGTCAACTGTGTTCCTTTAGAATAAATCAGTATGCATTAACATTGAGTATAACGAAATGCTGCCGGAATACATAAACAAGGACGCATGCAGCACGCAAAAGAAAACTATCCAAAATGGAAATTCCACTAATCTTTAATCAGACAGAGTTAAGTTTGGTCCTTTATGGGTTGCGGTCCAAAGAAATTATTTCAATCTCAACTATTCTGCCACAAAGTATGACAATACAACAATTCTTGAAAAGACAAAACATATATAATTTATGTTAGACAATATATATATATATATATGTACATAATTTATGTTATGTTATGTATCAAGTACAAACCACTGTTTCTTAATGTATTCACTTTGTATTCAATTCCTTATTAGCCACAATTATGTTTAAACCTACGTATATGCTTCGCCTACAATCATACTACCCCTGAGGTATGAACAAATTGCAGTTAACAAATACTTATTCCAAAATTTGAAAATTTATGCAATATCACATGCATATCAAAGTGTCTCAAAAGCTATTGGAACATGGACATGGCTGCAATTTATGCCTCCAAAGCATGAAAGCTATTGTTCCTTCCTCAACAAAAGTTTAGAATTTTCAGAGTTTGAATTGTTAACGAAGATAAAATCCAATCATGATGAGTTTCATACTCTCATGAGACGTAAGTACTTGTTCTTTTAAAATCAAAGGACTTTTGGGGAAAAATACACCAGGCATACCTTAACCATGGGACAATGACTGATGTGTCTAAGCCACCACTATACGCCAGAACAACCTTATTCAATTTGCCACGCAGTCCTCTATCCTTTGTGGATCCCGATACTTCTGTCTCACTGTACGTGGGCAGCACCGCTCTAATAACTGCATTCACAATTTCACATAAAGGTAAATATCAGATTGGCATCTAACACCAAAAATATTACAGGACAAACGAATGAGTGAATCTAGAAAGTTAAATATCATATATCGGCATCTTAATTGAGCTCCTTATCTCTCTAACTATCTAATGTGCATGTGAAAGAACCTCTGATTAGGCAACCGTACCTTGCTTGTTACGAGCTCTTACACTTCCATTGCCACTGGTAACCGCAAATGCATTCCCCTGCAGCTCACTCTTTCGTGCCCCCAACTGCAGAATCAAATTAAAACGAAAAATCGCATTGCAAACACGAAAAAGGCAAAACGAACGAAAATTGATGTACGCAAGGTATTACAGGTATAGGTATAGCTACCTCTTGAAATGAAGATAATTTCCCCGGACAACAAACTCTGCCATGATATGGATATGATTCTGCTCATACAACAAAAATAAATTATACACATTGATATCAGAATGCAACACCAAACTGTAAAATCCAACCATTTTCCGATCAAGATTTAAGCTTTTAAGCATCTGGGTACTGCTCATTTCTCCTCAAATTGTTCTAAATCCATAAAGATTTAAATTTTATTCTCGAAATTAATCAGCATCATTTCAGGAAAAAAAAACATCTTTGGAGAAAAGGAAAGTCAAAATGTACCTCTTTTGGGCGCGTGAATAGTGAGGTTGGCGGAGCAGGTGGACATGGACTTCAATTGGGCCATGGTTGCGGCGGCTGAGATCAGAAATGAAATTCAACGGAGAAGAGTAGAATTTGCTGAGGAAGAAGATGAAGGGAGTCTTACGTGAACGGAGGTTAGCGGCGGCGACAACGGCGGATGGTGAGGAGTGACGAGCGAACAGACGGTGGTTGTGTAGTTTGAGTCGCTGGCTGTGTCTGATCGTCTGTCGGACTAGGGTTTATTGTGGAGGTTTATACCCAAAACAAACTAAACCCTTATTTTTAGCTTGACCTTGATCCCAATTTACTTTCTATAACTCAAAATTCGTTACTCTATTTTATGAAATTCAATATTCACTCCAATTTAACTTATTTATATGTATTCCATTAAACAAGTCAAAATGAACCAAATAATGAGTTTCAGGGGCACAATGAAATCGAAATCGAGTTCCAGAGAGCGTAGCTAAAACTAAGCTTAAATTAAAAACTTGAAGGCAAAATGATCACTGAGATTAGCATAACTCTTGACTTTGATTTTTAACAATGAAAATCAACAAACGTGGTCCGAAGTTTGTCTACAGTAAATTATTTTGATCATTTCGTAAAAAATTTGTCAATAGTCTCATTAAATTGTCATATGAACGATCATATAACCATCTTTTAACAATATTTTTGTGAATCAATCTCTCCACTTAACGAAGATATTGACAGATTTAACAGTAATCTCATTAAATTGTTATGTGAACGACCAGGTGACCACCCTTTAATAATATTTTTGTTAATCAATCTCTCCACTTAACGAAAATATTGAGATATTTTAACAGTAGTCTCATCAAATTGTTAAGTGAACAATCACGTGACCACTTTTTACCAGTATTTTTGTGAATCAATTTGTCCACTTAACGAAGATATTAACATATTTTAATAGTAGTCTCATTAAATTGTTACGTGAACGATCACGTGACCATCTTTTAACAGTATTTTTGTCAATTAATCTCTCAACTTAATGAAGATGTTGACAAATTTTAACAATAGTCTCATTAAATTGTTACGTGAACGATCATGTGACCACCTTTTAACAGTATTTTTGTCAATCAATCTCTCCACTTAACGAAGATATCGACATATTTTAACAGTAGTCTCATTAAATTGTTCCATGAACGACCACGTGACCACCTTTTAACAGTATTTTTGTTAATTAATCTCTCCACTTAACGAAGATATTGACAAATTTTAACAGTAGTCTCATTAAATTGTTACGTGAACGATCATGTGACCACATTTTAACAGTATTTTTGTCATTCAATCTCTCTACTTAACGAAGATATTGACAGCTTTTCCACGAAAGAACAAAATAATTTATGACAGACAAATTCAAAACTATTTTTATGATTTTATTATCAGGTTGTAGACATCGAAATTTCGGTGAAATAAATGTTGACCAATAATTAAAATTTCAACGCTCACGTGTCACATAAATTT
>JAOTRO020000005.1:185924-201493 GCA_028566515.2 Pyracantha coccinea | reverse complement strand
GAACAAGAGGAGAAGTTGAGGTTAGCAAAGGTGTAAATGACTGAGCAATTTGGCACATGTGGGCATCAACATTGGTTCATTTGGACTGGGTGCTCTACAAAGTACCTTAACTCAGCAACAAGGGTGTGGAAGCTCACACGCTTAGATTTCAACGCTTTTCGAAGGTGGAAACGACAAGAATGTGCTGTGTGGACCTCCAGTTGCTAGTTCTATGATGCATGAGGACTGAAAAAATGAGAATACTGGTTAGTTGTCATCAAGCAGCCCTGGTAGATGTGTATTTTTTTATATATATATTGCTGGTTTAACCATTAGAACGTTTGAATTGGGATACAAGCTTGAATATGTTATATTTTGTTGTATATAGAGAATCTCGGGTATATCCAGCATAGGATAACATGTATTTTTTGTTTAACATTTGTATGGGTTGTATTGTTAGGTTGCATGAATCGGTCTTAGCCAAGAACATGGGATATGTAATATATTAGCTTCACTATTTTAGTGCTAATGTTAATGAATCTAATGTTGATTTATGTTTAGTTTGTAATGGATGATTTGTAAGGTCCTCAAATTTGGGGGAAATTAGGTTCTGTGAGCAAGCCTGATGATTTCTATACCTAAATAAAAATATCCAATTGTGCCACACTTTTACAATTGTGCTAGAGCTTTATTGTATTTATTAAAATATAATAGAGTGGCACAATTTTAAAGTTGTGGTGCCTTTGCTTTAACATTTATACAGCAATCTAAGCCATTAAAATAACAATTGTGCCCATCTTACACCATACATTCAATAGCCTTTGTTAGAGGTGAGACACAAAAAAGGTTGTATTTGTGATTAGCCTTTGGGCACAAAACAACATATTGTGTGCTATCAACAATGGTGACGCCATAGAGGGCACATATACAGATTTAGTTTTTGCACTGTTGCTATTGGTCTATGAGCACAATTGTTGATGCTTTTTGGCCTCAAAGGGCACATATAATTTATTGTGTGCAGTGGTCATTTTTGTTGTAGTGAACGAGCCGTGCATTTTTATTGTTTTAAACAGCAATTTTTGATCTAGGTGAATCACCTATAAGTTTGAAAGGAGAACTGTGACTCATCGCAGTGGAATTTTTTTTGGACGTTTGATTTGTGTTCAGGAAAAAATTGTTTCAAGAGCATGACGATTGAAGCGGTACAGGGGCTGCCACTTTTGATAACAAGCTAAAACCCGTATTATGTGTTTCATTCGTGTAGAATAAGAAAGGTAATAATTATACATAGAGGGACTCAACTACATACTAAATAAGTAGCTCGCTAATTAGCCTCGTCAGCTAGAAATATTGGCTCATGTTATCTACAAATTCAATCCGAGTAAAGCTACATGAAGAAAGGTCGATTAAAGAAAAAGATGCCCGCATGCCAATGGTAGAGGTGTACAACTTCACAAAAGACTATGGACTCCTTTAAAAAAATAAAAAAATAAAAAAATAAAAAAAACTATGAGTTTATTTGAAAGTGATTTTAAAATGACTAAAAGATTTTTGGTGAAATTATTTTGGATTTCAAAAACACTTGAAGTTAAGTGATTTTTACAAAAAGTATCGGTTATGTACTTCTTGCAAGAAGTACTTTAAGTGTTTTTTCAAAATTTACTTAAATTTTTATTAATAACTGATTTTAAAAATATTCTATAAAAAATACCTCAATATTCTAGAAATATTTTTAAATGAATCATACAATCGTGAATATAATTTATACGCCACTCACTCTCATCGACCCCGACTCTCAAGACCGTCACGAGCAATGATAATGCAAAATAATGTCGACGCCCATTGAAACGTGGCGAGCAATATGAAGGAAACTCAAATTTAAAATGAGTTGAAACATTTTCAGTGTATCAAAGGTGAGATTACTAATTTACAAATAGGTAGTCCGTAGTCATGACAAATGAACTCCTCGTGACATGTCGGCACTTGTTTTATTTTATTTTCCAATCAAACGTCGGCAGCTGCAACCAAAAACAAAAAAAAAAAAACCGACTAACACGGCAGTAGTTTACTTTGGTTGAGACTTGGGACTTAGGGGCGAAGGAAGGAGGGCCAGCTCATGTCAAATTGTCATGCAGCATACGTGTAAGAAAAGTACTGGCTCTGCCACGTGCCACGTACTAACTAGATTTTGGCATTGGCAATGACGTGTGAGGTTACAGGACAAAACACCTAAATGCTAATTAATTTGACATTTGGAACCATGGAATTGGAAAGTAATCTGCAATTCATAAAAAACGAATCCAATCATTTTAACGAGCATGGAAGCTTTTCAATTAGTTTATTATCTTTAAGGAAGGTTGTTATTTCTATTTCTATATTTATAAAATACTAAAAGAACGTCAAATTCATATCTTTCTTTTGAGAAAATGATTCACTAACATTTTTCTTTTGTATACATTTTCTTTTAATTACATCCGTCATTTTCAAGTAATTTATTTATTTGATGATCATTTTTTGTTACAGAAAAAACGAATTCCAATTGTTGAATTTTGGACTTATCGTTTATAGATGCAAAAATAGAACAAAATCTAGCTTGACAAAAATTAAAAAGAAAAGGAAAATGTAGAAATGGTAACTTTATAATTAAAATCCTTTGGTGCTATTAGTGGAGTTACTTAACATATAATTAATATCTCTTTGTCAGTTTTATATATTATATCTAATATCCCCACTAATACAAATACAAAAAGTATCCTCCTGCCCAATGTGGCATTGAAAGTCTGCAATTTTTTTCATACGGTGCAGAAACAGAATTGGTAGTAGTATGGGTGAAAGCTCCATTTAATTACAAAAAGAGGTAAATCAACAATCCCTTCTCATTCTTTTTTATTCATTCTTCTATTCTTTTTTTCTATGTTTTGCTTTTGGTTCACGGTCGTAAATTTGTATGAGAAAATAACAACATGTTTCTTTTTTGTTATTTTATTTGTATGATGACTTACAATAAAAATAGGGATTGAAAGCTCTAGATTTCCTCGTCTCAAGTCCTCAAATCCCAAATAGTTGCTGTTTGGACAAAGGGACGCAACTTCCCTCTACTTTTCTGCCCCAAGTTCAAAAAACCAATCCAAAATCTCAACATCCCATCCAAACTTAACCTTTAAGTTTTAACAATCTCTTTATGAACAAAGCCCGAAGTCATTTTTTTATAATCGACCCGTCAATTCACTGGTTAAGAACGGTTATATTCTAAATGCAATTGGAGAGAAAAGAAAAAAACCTATAAACAAGTTAGTGTAACAAGAGCAATTCCTTGAAGCCTTAAGAACATGAAATTATCACATTGTCGATTACTTATGCTGTTTGAACACAAATCCTCTCAGGATTTGTGCCAGAGCCCGGGGATCAATGGATCCGGACCATTGAAATTTGATCCATCGGCTACAAACAGTAGACCCCTCTAAAAGTTATAATAATTATAGTCGTTGGATCAAATTTCAATAGCCCGAATTCATTGATCCCCGGGCTTCGGTTGCATAGATCCGGAAAGGATCTGTGTTCATGCACACACTTTATGTGTGTGTGAACAATTTCTCTTAATAAGTGCATATTTTTTTAATATTACATAATTACTGTTTTGTCCACCTTATGTAAATATTGTGTATCAAAAGTGAGGGTAGAATTGGAAAAATAAGTATATGATTGTCATTTTCTAAAAAAAAAGGGTAAAATAAGAAAAATAGGGATATAATTGTCATTTTGTCAAAAGGTACAACATTACTATATTGCCCTCCTTTTTTTATCAATAGTCTGTATCAAAAGTGAGGGCAAAATAGGAAAAAAGGGGAACAAAGTTGACAAAGAGGGTTCTCTTAATAGTATAGATATAGATATGCCTCATTTTTTTTAGTCAAACGATATTATCTACACTGAAGGAGAGGGTGGACTTAACTTCACAATGAGCTAGCAATAATGCGATTCAAATTCGCCTTTAGTGAGAATCGAATATAAGACCTCTGACATACAAGTGAAGAGAATATAACTAGACTGTAGTACTTATGCCTTATTTTCTTCAAAAAAAAAAAGAAGAAGTTATATGCCTCATTACTCCCTGCAAAACAAATCACAATTTACCAAAAAAAAAAAACAGTGATTTTAATGAGTTATATATGAATATGTGTTAAACTGTAATTTAAAAATAAGCGGTTGATAATTTTTTTTTAGCGTGAGTCGTACTGTCACATGATATTACTAATTCATTATGTTATGAAACATAAATATTGTAACTTATTATTAATATGGTCCACTCATATTATAACATTTATATTTGTAATTATGTGATGATTTCAACGTATCACTCAAAAAATTAGTGTTGCTAACAAATTAAACTCTTGGAAGTTATAAAAGAAAGTAGAAAAACAAATCGTAAAAACAAACTAAAAAATTAGAGAGGGAGAAGGATAGTGCGATTTCAAACAACGTAGAAAATCCAAGAGACAGCTGTTTAGAGAGAGAAAGAGGAGAGAGAGAGGGTAAAACTTAAAAAGTGTTTTACGAAGAAGCAACTATTCGGCCAAATCAAATCGAAAGCAAAACAGTTAGGAGAGGAAGAGACAGACAACACGCACAGTGATATGAGGACGATGAAGTATATAAAAAGGGTGACGACGTTTAACGTTCCTCAACGCAAAGGCAAAAGCGCTGACGACAATCTCCTGAAACTACGCCGTATCAACGCTCTGTTTCCGCTCTTCTGCTTCTTGCACGATGACTTGGAACTTCAATTCCTGACTTGCTTTTGCTAATCTCCAAAATTCCCCCACTTTCCCCCATTTTGTGTTTTGTTTTCTTCTTAATTTTGTTGATCATCTCGATACGATTGCCGACTGCTTCCACCAACCCAGAAGGTCTGCATCTGCATGTGATTCTCTAGTTCTTTCTTGCTTTTTATTTGTTTATTTATAATATTTTCTTGAATAAATTTGAATTTGGATCCGATCTTTGGTTACCTACCCAATTGAAGCTGGAATTATTGGACTAAGATCTGCATACATGTATATAAATGTGTGTGTATGTATTTTGGATTTTTCTTTTTCAAGGAATTACTTGGTCGCATAAATAATTGGATTTTTATTAATTATAAAAAGAAAGAATTTTTTTTTGAAATTTGATGGGCAGAACCAGGCTGGCATCCATGGAAAAGCGTTTGCTTTGGCTTGGCCTTTAATTTAGCTAAATGGGTTTTGTCAGTTTTACTCATTTCTCCAGCAGCTTTTGTAAAACAGAGCCTTGGTGACACACTGTTTCCTTTAGGATTAAAAGGGAGTTTTGCTTGGCTGCTAAGGTGAATTTTTCTCTTTTGGAGATTACCCTTTTCCATTTTCTCGACTGGGTGTGACTTGTATCATTTTTTTCTCTCTGTTTTTATTGGAATTTTACCATTTAAGATTTTATCTTAACTGTGAAGGCATTTATCTTCGTTTTCAATCTAAACACCATTTGCAATCTAAGTATTTTCGATTCGCTGGAAAATGTAGAAACATGTAGCTGAATCTGCAAGTTATTGTTTTGTGATTGCTTCATTGACTTAAAATCCATTTAAAGCTTCGGAACCTATTCATTGTTTCCTCTTGTGGTGAAATGTATGTTCTTTCATTTCCTTACTTTGGAGAGTAGAAGATTAATCAAAATTTGTTTTTCTTTTATGCAGGGTGTACTCTTATCTCTGTCTTTTTAGCAGTTAGTAGTGGATTTGATGTGCGATGCAGAGATCACGTAGAGCTCTTCTGAACAGAAGAGCTTTAGGGATCACTGGAAGGAGCCGCTTGTATAAGGTGTCTCTGTCTTTAGTTTTCGTCCTCTGGGGGCTTGTCTTCCTTTTCAGCCTATGGTTCAGTCGTGGACATGGATACAAAGGTAACCTCTTTACTGAATATTATTAGGTTCTTCTGTTGGCTCCCTTTGAACCTGTTACGGAGTGTTTGAAATGATTTCTCTAGCGCTAATGTGTTGGATCAACATTTTTTGTTGGGTTGCATTACCTCTTCTGATGCTCGGAATAATTCAGAATCTATGGCCTCACTTAATCTTGTTTACCTGAAAATTAGCTCGTTGTTACAGAACATATCAATCTTTCTTTTCTATTTTCCTTTGTTTGGGTCAACGATTCAGCATAGTAATTTATATGTTGTGGTGTTGTGTGCTACATTATGCTTCTGTTTTTCAACTGGTTAGCTATGATCTTGGTTGTGATTGACTGAGAATACTGTTTCAGTTTCTGGTGTTTCTTTGCTTAAAATTTGAAGGCACGTCTTGAAAAAAGCTGTTGAAAAAACTGATTTTTGTTGAATATAGTGTGCAAATACAATGTTGCTTAGGAACTCTTTAATAGACTCTGTCAACTTAGTAGAGGTTCTATGGGTTCAAAATTATATGCAGAAGTGGTATGTTGTTAATTGCCAAATGATAAATCTCCGTAATAGTTTTGCATTTGAGAAAGAGTGAGGAAGAATGGGTTTAAAAATAAAATATCTTATGTTGCACAAGGTTGGAACTTTCAATTTTTGCAAATATCGGTTGCAAGTCTATTTTTATTCTGATCAAATAGGTAATGCACACGGTTAGTTTAATCAAAGGAATTGTCGCCAAGCTCGTTTGCTCTTCCATAAAGACAAAGAAGTCTTGGGTTTGAAACCCCCTTTCCCCTTAACTTCAGTATTTTTGCGCTAAAGGAAATGTTGTGGAAGGTTTCTGCAGATTGCAATTGCATGAATATTCCTGAGATTAAGATGGCTTGCAGTGTTAGCAAGCTTTGAAATATTCTTAGCGAAATTGCAGCTGAAAATCTCTCTGATAAAATCATAAATGGACTATTTTTTACCTCCCTTTGTGAACAAGTGAGTTCATTGAAGAATTATTACCTGCAGTTTTTTAATTTAAGCCATAGCCTGAATGCCATGTTGATTTTATAGAGACAAAACCAGAACATTATTGTGTCATTGGCAGTGCTATAGATTAAAATGAGAGAGTGACTCTTATGGCCTTGTATTGATCTTACTTCTTTTTGTTTTTATTTATACTTTTGATATTATATATGGTCATGCATGCTTATGAGTTTTTTATTTTTTTCCTATTTTTCTGTTTGTGTAGATGGATCCACTGTATCTCCAGTTGGTATATCAACTTGGGACGAAGCTAAGCTGGATCGTGATGAACACTGTGATATACAAAAAGAAACTGATTTGGGCTACTCTTCTGGAGGTGAGTGCACAAATGGGGTTGAAACTGGTGGTTTAAATGGTGAGTTCTTTGCTATGGTAGGAAGTAAACAGCACGCCTCCGCTGAAGGAAGTAGACAGCAAGATTTAGCTGAAGGAAGTCTACATCATGCCTCAACTGAAGGAAGTATCTTTCATGACTCAGCTGTGGATGAGCAACCTGAGGTGGTGACCGCTGGTTCAGGTGTAAAACTTGAAAATGATGCTCCAAAGAATGGTCGGTTGCCTCGTGCTGTGCCTCTTGGTCTTGATGAATTCAAGAGCAAAACATTTAGTTCCAAAAGTAAATCTGGAAATGGTCAGGCTGGAGGCATAAAACATAGAGTGGAGCCTGGTGGTGCAGAGTACAATTATGCGTCAGCCGCAAAGGGAGCCAAGGTCTTGGCTTTTAACAAGGAAGCTAAGGGTGCCTCTAATATCTTAGGCAAAGACAAAGACAAGTACCTTCGCAATCCATGTTCTGCAGAAGAAAAGTTTGTCGATATAGAGCTTTCTGAAGAAACCTTGGTAGATACAATTGAAATAGCTAATCTTGAGCACTATTCGTCTAATTTAAAAGATTTTGAGGTGCTCGGCAGTTTGACTTATCCAACAAATGAATGGGTCTTTCTTGGGAATGTTACTGCTGCAAATAATAAACTTGTGCAAAGGTTTGTTCTTCAGCAACCCAAGTGGGTGAGATATATAAAGTTGAAACTTTTGAGCCATTATGGTTCAGAATTCTACTGTACGCTTAGTATTATTGAACTCTATGGAGTGGATGCTGTTGAGCGAATGCTTGAGGATTTGATTTCTGTTGAAGGCAGCTCGTTTGTTTCTGAGGGAGCAACAGTTGACCAGAAACCTGTGCCCTCCCACCCGGACTCCCCTGAGGGTGAGGAATTGTATCCTGATATGGTTAAAGAATTGGAACCCCAAGATGCAGCTGGAGGGTCTAAAGTGAATAATGATATGATGAATAGTGAAGTGCCTGATCCTGTCAAAGAAGTTCGTCATCAACAAGCTAATCGGATGCCTGGGGACACCGTTCTTAAAATTTTAATGCAGAAAGTTCGTTCATTAGATTTTAGTTTATCAGTTCTGGAGCGATACCTGGAGGAATCAACTTCAAAGTGTGGCATTATTTTCGGTGAATTTGACAAAGATTTGGGAGAGAAAGATATAGATTTAAAGAAGATCAGAGAAGACATAAGGAATCTCGTTCAAAGCCAGGAAGTCATTGTATGTGAAACTTCTACGTCTTAGAATTTTGACTAGTATTAGATTTATTAGGCTTCTTGTTAATTTTGGTATTATCTTTCTTTATTGGTACGATTATGCATTTTACTTTTCTAATTATTTATTGTCCTTGCAGGCTAATAATGTTGACAATCTCATATATTGGCAGTCCCTAGTTACCATGCAATTGGATAATCTAGTCAGGGACAATGTTATCCTCAGGTCAGAATTTTTTTTTTCTTGAATATTTCTTTTCTGAATCCGTGCAGTGTTGAGCTGAAAGAGTAACGGTTTTATTTAAAAGCCAAAAGTACACAAAATGAACAAGAAGTCCGCCAGTACAACCAAGAGAAATCCTGTTCTCCAATCTGATAAAATATTAGAAAAGGAACTCTTTAAACTCTGAAGTACTAGTTGCCCACAAGGAAGCCCAAAAAGGAACCTTATCCCATAAACAGTCCAATTCATCAACAGACTCATCCTAAGAAATCCTCTTGTTTCGCTCTGCCCATAAAACCCACAAGACTGCCATTATAGCACCTCTCTAAAGTTATAGGGAAAAAAAAAAAGGAAAGAAAATTCCGAAAAATGTGTTTTGAATCTCTATATATCTTTAGACATTAAACAGTAATTTTTTTAGTTTGAAAAGGTAAATATTCAGTGGGAATCAGTCAAGTAATATTCAATGTGACCTTGTGTTTGTTTTCAATTGTGTTTTTCACCAAATATATGCAAGTGGAAGCAACCAAAAGAAAAGACCTATATATTATTGCAGATGAGTACTTGTTATGACAGCTAATAAAATTTGTTGTTGACTTTGCAGATCTGAGGTTGAAAGGGTGAGGGAGAAGCAGGCATCTGTAGATAATAAGGGTATCATAATATTTCTTATATGCATAATTTTTTCATTGTTAGCTCTTGTGAGGCTTTTCACAGAAATGGCAGTTAGTGTTTGTATGATGGCATCGAGTGTTGATACAACGACAGAAATGTCGGGGAAGTTTTGTTGGACGAGTAGTTCTTCCTGGATCTTTTTACTTGTGAGCTGTATCCTTGTCCTATTTATATTATCATTATAATCTCTGGAGCTTTTTGGCATTCTTTACTTGTGTTAATTCCTTTTACTACTTTGTTAATGCATCCAACATTACATTTGATATGTGTTGGGTGAGTGTTGTATGAGTTAGGATTTGTAGGCGAACGTCGATTAGCAACAATAACCAACCCCGCATAACAGCTTTTCTTTTATGTTTCTTATGGATTACACTTTGTGTGTAATTCGTTGGGAAAGAGGAGGAGGTTATAGCATCTCCTCGGTCAAATAGTTTAATTGCAAAATGAATAGGGTTGTTTACATGATCACCTACTCAGTCGGGCGGCGCTGCGGCGGATAGGGGCTTAGCGTTGGGGAATTAGACGGGTCTAGACGGTTTTTTTATTTTTAATTAAATTTATTATAACATATAAGTAAGTGTACTTGTACTGAGAAAAAATACATAATTTTATTGGAAAACATAAATTGCAAAATATATATAATATAAATTATAAAGTATTATAACATTGAAAACACAATGAATGAACATATAATGAGTTTATTCAAGTATCTAACAAGTCTTATAATTTGTTGAAAGTATAAAATGCAAAACAGAAGTTATATATAGTGTCTAAGTGAGAGTTCCTTAAGTCGTTTTCTTATATTAAAAAAAAAAATTTTAAAAAAATAAAAGAAGCATGCAAAGTCATAGAATCACACAGCCCATCTAGACCTACTTAGACCTACCTAGCTTGTTTATGTCCACCTAGATGGGCATCTAGGCGGCGTTGGCGCTTAGGCGAGTCGATGACGTCATTTCATATTTTTAAATGCCCAGAGATTAATTGCGACGGTGGCCAACTGCCTAGCTTCTAAGGAGGTCCTTTTAGAACACCTAGACACACAAAAGTTAACTCTCTAATTGTGGAGTCCTATTATTGTACAAGGGTCTTGGTTTAGGGAGTATCAATTTTGTGTGTTCAAATAGCATTAAATTAAACCCTATCCTATCATGCGGTCCTAAATCAACATCTCTTTTTTTTGTGGTTGTGCACTCCTTTCTTTATTTTTGTCTCTTAATTCTATTTTATGTTACGTGGAAATCACTTCTCCAAAATAAAGGGAGGAAGAAGCGTTTTTCTTGTCATGCACTTTTTGGTTTGTACTAACGAGTGACAACAAAGAAAAGAAGCGATTCTTGACTTTGGGCAATATGTCGGGGGTCTCTGATCTGATTCTAATCTCCTATTATGGATGGCAATGGTACCGTCCTGCCCACGGCAACCACAATCCGTTGTCCAAATTATTGAAAACGAAGAATAAGTAGAAAATAAACTCGGAGCTCTAGTGGTAAAAGTATTTATCCTCACATCCAATGCTAGTGAAACAAAACTCCTCCCTAAAATAGCAAAATTTTTATGGCAACTACAAAGTGTGGTTACTCATGATTGATGAACAAACATGGAAGGCTTGGGTTAAATATAGCACGAAGAATGTATGATATTTATATGATTGTTGTCATGGCATCACCAACTTATTATTGACAATGAAATGATTATATATTCTTTAGAAACTAATTACCAATTTTTTCTGTTGTATTAATCTAATTGATTATACATATACGTAATTGATGGTAATTTGTCCCATTACAAACATAAATATCAAAACTCAGGAAACACTTCTCGTCACAAAATGAATTGTGGCCCACCACATTTTCAACTTTCATCTAATAGTAAAAGGATGAGCATTGCAAACTTAAAATCTCTAAATATGAATCATCACATGCACGAAAGCATTTGAGTTTATCTGCTACGTGCTTTTTTTTTGAATTATTGCACATTTTCAAACACTTTAGAGTGCGTTTACTAATCCGTAATCAAATTGAGAGGAATTGAATTGAAGAGGAATTGGATTAAGGAGGAACTGAAATGAGGTAGAATGAGAATCAGATTCATGTTGAAGATGTTTACTAAACTGTCTGGAATCAGATTGAGAATGATGTAGATTCCATAATAGTTGTTTACTAATTTACCTGAATCAGAATCCAAAGCAATTTGATTACTAAAGTACCCTTGTATATAAACAAAATTTTAATTTTATTCAATTATTTTGTATAAATAAAACTAATACAATTATTTACCCTAAAAAATTAAGAAATATTTAATAATTAAACTGCTCAAACTTGTGTGCCTCACACCGCATACTATTTACCATAAAAGAAAATCAATATAAATTGTTCTCCAGGAAAACGAAGAACACGATAGGGCTTTGGGCTTTTGCTTCATAGATCCTGGGATTTCTGTGATTTCATCATGAATCTTTGCTTCCTTTTCAATATTTTAGGTCTTCTCTCTCAGATTCCATGCGGAATCTACATCTCATTCATCTTCTCCGGTAAGGCCTGAAGTTTTTGCTCCAAATTCATTTCTGTCAAACCCTAACTCTGCTTCAATAAACATTGGCAACATGGTTCAGATCAAACTAAAGCGCGATAATTACCTATTGTGGAAGTCTTTCCAACTGGAGTCTAGTTTGACGATGGTCACGGTCTGTGATGGCGGTGGCGTTGGGGAAGTTTTGCTGATCCAAGATCAGAAATAGAGGGACAAAAGCAAGTTGAAGGGAGGAGAAGATAAGGGTGTTTTAGGGTAGAAAAACCTGATTCCGAATGAAGGCTTTGTCCCGGAATCCGAATACTAGCTATTGTTCGGTAGTCTAATTCCGAGATATTAGGAATTGGATTGCTGATTTTGAGTGGACCCCGCATAAATTTTTATTCCCAAATGGATTGTAAACACTGGAATCCTTCCAATCAGAAACGATTCCCTTTCATTTCATTCCAAACCCGGTTGGTAAACACGTCCTTAGAGTAACCGCAGATAAAGTAAAATTGTAACAGGGAAATTCTACACCCCGTTTCATGTACGAATTTTTTCTAACCGGGACCACGATTTTGTAGCTAGCTAGCTACGTTTTATCTTAGTCTATCAAACAAGATGTTTCTCAGATTGCATAGTCTCCATCCAAACTTCAGAGGCACTTTCACAACTTCGTTTGTACTCAAACCACTCTAGCAAGCACTACGAAATAGACAAGATTCAGGCATTCAATACAGCAACCACATAATAAAAGTAATCGAATCTCGGTGTTAAGATCTTCAGGCAGCCAATCACAGGTATGGTGAACTACTGACACCAAAAAGCTAATAAGGTGATTGGACATTGCCATCCCTACAACACAAAAATGAACCCCTAATGCTTCTCATGCTTTCTGGGAATTGCTTAGTAAAACTCCAATTGAGCGATCACTGTAAAAGCCTCCAAAAGTCCGATTAGTGCCAATTTTGAGAATTGAGTCTGTCATAAATTGGTACATAAATTGTGAGGGCAAGCATGGTGAATATTGTGTAAGACGGGGATCTTAAAGCCGGTGTTGCCAAAGTGCCTGTCGGATTGCACCAAGGCAACGTAGTCTATAACTTGTGAGATCCAAATTGGAACCACTAATTTCCTCCACTTCCTGCATGCGGCGAAGTCCCCATGGATTTGCTGTTGTTCCATTTGGGTTGATATGTCTTCACTGGTCATGATTGCAGCTTTGTCAAAGATTCTGAAATTTAATAAAGTGCAACTTTTTGGTTAGTGAACAACACATATCAATTACTGTACTATATTAATTGACTTTATGATGATGATGATGATGATGATTCAATAATTGTATCATAATTATGTCTCATATATGTTGATGGTCCGAGTTGTAAAGCCAATGATTGACTGATACAGTACTGAGGGATTGTTGATATTATATTATCAAAATATCGAGTGAATATCAATGATGCATGCACCAAGTCTTGTAAATTGATAGCTAACGTCATTTAGTATTTTCATGTGTTAAAAGTTCACGGAATTGGATCATCTCCTAAGCTTGGGCTCATGATCCTCCTGACCGACACATAAAGACCGTTGGATTTTGATCCAACAGCTACAATTATTATAATTTTTAGAGGACCTCAAGTCGTTAAATCAAAATATAACGATTCTTGTGTGTCGATTAGAGACTCCTGAGCCTAAGCTCAGGAGAGAATCCAATTCCAAAGTTCACAAACTCTACTTAAATTTCGAGGGAATTTCCACGTAATTATTGAAAGGGAACACGACATTCTAATCAAGAGGAAATCTGAGGCAATTAATTAGCCGTTATCTTTTCTTTTCTTTTCCTAAGTGCCCTAGAATTTTCCCTTTTGATATTGGAATCTTTGAATATGTATGGTTTTGAATTCCAAACTCTAGTGTGTATATAAGGCATTATTGAATTATATTTGTAATTAATGAAATTTTCAACTGGGAACTTGTGAAATTTTTTTTAGGAAGAATGGTCTAATACATCAATTGTCATAATACAATTAGTTAGATACTTTAAAAAAATTTAACCGCTTGTATTATAACACTTTATGTACTTGGTCATGTTCATACCACAAATTTCTCGTCAAGCCAGATGCTGAAATCATTTCTCTCTCCCCCACCCAACTCCTTGCCCAACTCCAGCTAATAAGGTTGAAATCTGCCATAATAAAGGACTTGGTGTCCAGCTCTTCTTTTCTGTAGTTTGGAATCGGATATTATCAAGGCAATTTTTCCTTTGAGTTATTTTATTTGAACACACTGGTCGGAGGAATTCACTCCGTATTCTAAACTCTAAAGTACACTCCAATTTTTAATTTGTATCCTCGTTTTTTCTAAGAACCCCAGCCAATTCCTTATCAACCCAAATTGATAAAAATTTAATTAAAAGAAAAAATCTTGCATGGATTTTATGGGGACTGCACGAGCCACAAGTGTGTGGTTTGTTACACCACGTAAGACTTTTAGTTTAAATACAAACTCTCAAGTTTGTTATCAGAGTCCTATTTATTCCAGATAAAGTTTGTTGGTTGTATTTTTAAATTCAAATATTGTTATTGTTTTGAATTTTGTAGACCACTCCCAACCCATAAATAGGTTTTTTGAAAACCGGGTGTAATTATCTGTACGTTATAAATACATAGCACCCATCAGATTGATGGTATTCAATTCATCACGTTGATGGTATGCAAATTCACTGAAACATTTTCCAGTATTCTACGTTTTTATGGTTTCCATTACATCATTGCAACTGGACATGAGCTAGACACATGTGGTGTTCACTATAAACACAATAAACAAATTATTTGCATGTTAAATACATAAAAAAAATTTAGTGTGACGATCACTCTATCACGTAATGTTATTAATTTACGTGTTATAATATAGATGGACAACATAATCGATATTTCATGAACTATACAATTTTAATAAACAAGTGTATGTGTTGTAACATTAGAGTATTGGTGATACCACGATCCAGTGCTACGGTTGATTGCATTCAAGAAAAAGGAATAGGCAACAAACGACGAAGTGAGTATTGTCATGTGTTTCCACTTTCCACGCCACTCTAGTCAGCTCTTTCTAGTACTGCCTAACTTCATATAGATGCTTTCAAACTAACAGAGTAGCATTAATAAATTATGTCCATTTCAAGGTACGTAATTCTTAACAAACAAAATAGCATAAATAACATAAAAGCACAAATAACATAATTATGTCCATCTCCAGCTACGCATGAGTTCCCAACCCTTTCTCCTCATCCTTCGATTCACGTTCCACTCGGTCTCTTGAACCATGCACACTCGGATTCTCCAGCTGCATCTCCCTTATCCCTTTTCCAGACCTTCCAACCGTTACGTAATGTCGAGCAAAGAAATTGAAATACGCAAGGTTAACAACTCCGATGCCGGCAATGATGTAGTAGTAGTAGTCCAGCTTATTCTTGTTAAGGTCATGACCGCCGAGCCACGGAGTTTTCCCCTTCACTTGGGTTGCCTTGTGGACTATATTGACTATCAAAGAGCCTAGATAACTCGAAACCGATAAGCTGAGGAAGAAGACTGCCCCGGAAACAGTCCTCAGGCTCTCCGGCATTTGCATGGTGAAAAACTCCATTATGGAAACAGCGGCAAAGGCCTCAGTCAACCCTGATAAGACAAA